>JAOYNN010133043.1:0-11378 GCA_025770095.1 Goniobranchus kuniei | reverse complement strand
CCCCCCCCCCCCGAGACACCGCACACAGACAGAGACAAACACCACCATCATCATCACAACCACAAACGAGCCTAAAGAATCAAATGATAAATAACATTGAACTTCAAACCACGTCATTAAAATGTAGGCACACTCTTTATTCCCCTTTAGAGTTATTAGGCTAGTAAAAAAAACAACGAAAAAGTGGTGAATCCGGACTTGAAAGATAAACAACCAACTTCTGTGCAGAATTGTTCCGTATGTTGTCTAGAAGAGACTGGAAGGAGAGACAGTACCATTTTCCGTGATGGCGATATTATGCCCGACGGTGGGAATGAAGACCATTCTCCTCGAAGCCTAAGTCCATTTGGGAACCTGGAATGTAAGAAGCCTTTATGAAGGAAAACTTTAAATAACCGAAAGGGAGATGATAAGAACTAAGATAAAAGTATTTGGCATTTGTGAACACCTCTGGCAAGGCCAAGGCCACTTCTCTACAACAAACAACGGCTATTTTTATTCTCAGGTAAAGAGAAAAGAGGAAGCAGTAGAGTTGGTATACTCTTGAATAAAGATACAGCGAAAAGCCTCCTACGGTGCAACCCTGTCAATGACAGAATAATGTCCATACGTCTGAAGGGCAGAAGTAGAGATATCACTATAATACAGATCTATGCTCCTACATCGACTGCAGATACAGAAGAAATTGAAGACTTCAACTCCACCCTACAACATATGATAGAAACAATGAATAAGCCTGATGTACTTATTGTGATTGGAGACTTCAATGCAAAAGTTGGACAAGAAAGAACATGCGAAGAAGTTACCATCAAAGGCAAATTCGGCTTAGGACAAAGAAATGAGGCAGGATAAAGACTAATCTACTTCTGCATTGAAAATGACTTGGTAATTGGCAACACTTTGTTTGAACAGCATAAAAGAAGGCTCTTCACGTGGATCAGGCCAGATGGAACAACAGAGAATCAGATTGACTATATTATCATACTAAAAAGATGGAAGACAAGCATTCTGACAGCTAACACTCTACCTGGTGCAGACTGCAACACTGATCACCAGCTACTTATGGCAGCTTTAAAACTCAAGCTAAAAAGATTAACAAAACAATGCAAACCACTCAGGTTTGACCTGAAGAATATACCACCTGAATATGGAGTAGAGGTACAGAATAAATTTCAAATCCTCATATCCATTCAGGAAGAGTTGTCGTCGGAAGAACTCATAAAAGAAATGCAGCAAATTTTTGCTAAAGAACTGATCCTAAACATGAAATTCAACAAGCATGTCTGGATAACAGATGACACACACAAATCCATTGAGGAAAGAAGAAAGCTAAAAGCTAATGGCCTAACTCAATCAAGTGAAACATATAAAGAGCAATCAAAAGAAATCCGTTGGAAGATAAGACAGGACAAGACAGCATTCATTGCAAGAAAAATGCCATAATATTGAAGAAGCATTCACCAAGAGGAAAGACGATTAGCTTATAAAGAAATAAAGTTGATGACAAAAGACTTCAAACCAAAAACAAGAGCACTCTATGGCAAGGGAGGCAACACTCTGACGGAGAACGAATATATCGTCAACAGAAGGAAGGAATATTGCTAAGAAAGGTATGCGAAGAGAGCCACGGAGAGAACAATAAACATAGCCCACTTCACATAACCTAAAAAGACTACTATGTATAGCAGTCCTTGGTACATGTACCATTCTGGGCTAAGCCCTATTATTACTGGATTCCTGTAACAACCCGTCCTGGTTTCCATTGTATTTACATTTGAAGTTTCTAATTTTCAACAGCCGGTGAATCAGTGAATTACTAAAAATCAGTGTCACTATTCAAAATTTGACGAATTAATTCATCATTCATTTCAACATTATCACCATCACAAAGATCAAAGAGTTGTATTTCTTGGAAGAAAATCTTCAAAAGTCAGATGTTAAGGAGTAGGATTTTTCCTTTTTTTTGGATGATCCAAAGATAACATGCAGCCCAAACTTCAGAGAGGCTGATTTTTTTTTTTTTTTTAATAAATGCATTTTATACAAGGGCATATATGTATGGTACATCATGAATCTTATCTATGATTCTACTTATAACATTAAACTGTAGGTCTAGTAATAAAATGTGACTTTTAAGGTCAGCAAACAGATTACTTTTTGTCAGTACAAATATTCTCATAATGACAATTGCATTGGGCTATGAATATCCCCATAATGATAGCTAAACCAGGCTGCAAGTACTCTCGTAATGGCAACCAGACCAGGCTACAAATATTCTCTGAACACACTGTAAACAAAGAAGCCTGTCATTTTTCATTCCTTAAGATGCAACAATGTGGCTTTGCATAGCTCCATTCAAAAATTATTTTCAAATTTTATTTGCTCAATAAAAGTGATCTGTGCTCAAGTCATGTCATCTAAGCTAGGCATTATGTCCTGGAACTGGCCGATTTTTTAAAGGAGGATTCTTTAATAAAAATGTTAATTTTCAAGTGTCAACACATTTTATTTGTGAGTAATAGCACCTGTCATATATACATACATGTATATATCCAAACATTAATTATGTACCAGCCTTCGGCAACTGTTTCTCTTTCTCTGGAAATAGAAAACTACATAATACACACACCACCCTCTATTACTTGTATACATGTACTCAGTGACATACATACAGGTGAAACTATGTCTTGATGATGTTGTATACTTTGTGAAGTTAGTTCTTGAAATGTTCCGTAAAGGCCTTAATTTTATGACAAGCATGAAAATCCTTCATTCTTAAACATTAATTTAAGCACTCACAATTTTATGCTTCTTATACAACAAATAAGTAAATAGTGAAAAAAGGATTTATCACTATAGTGGCTAGAACACCTCAACACAAGTTAATGCAAAAAAGAAAAGAACACAATTTGGAAGGATAACAAGGTAGGTTCATTTCATATTGATACAATCAGGCCCGTGATCACTGGCTATTCGCAGTATGTCTTTAGGTTAGATGCTTTACTCAGCATGCCTCACTCAACCTCAGCCAAGCAGTTTATCACGTTGCTAGTTAAACAATGGCTTTGCTGTATACCACAGAAGAAATTGGGATACTATCTGAATCAAATGGCCTACACAGGGCACAAACAATGAGCAGTAATTGAGTCTGGGTCCGTTTTGGAATATTGACTACTGTCATGTCCCTATGCAACGTGCGTTGCCAGGCATCGATTTGCCTCTATTCTGCATCGCTTTGAGTATTCGTGATCTGCCTCATTTTAACTATTCGTCATCTGCATCGTTCTGATTTGCTTTTGCTATAAGAAAAACTTCGGAAATCACATGACCCTGCACTACTCCAGTCTGTTGCCATGCTGGCAAGACCTCTTAGAATGCTGAGTTCCTAACTCTGGCCTAGCCCTTAATTTTAGTGTGTGAACACCGTCCCCTGGTTGATACATCGAGTAAAAGTTTTCTGACAGGATTTGTGAAAGTGGGTTCCTTTGTATTCATGGATGAATAACAGTTTGTATAATTCTAATTAAGAAGAGAGGATGAATCGTTTACATGGTATGACTGGCTAGAATTAAATTTAGACTAGAAAGGTCTAGAACCTTGCTGAAAGTCATTCTCTAGTCTCTTGTATTATTTAATGTTATTCTTAAGAAAGTCTACCAAATTCATGAGTTAATTTCTACCTTTACCTGTATATGTAAACTAGGACCAGGACCCGCTTTGTAGAAAGTAAATTATTTTGATATACCCCTTGAGTCTCAGACTCCTATATGCATAACATTTTAGGTTTATTAAAATCTCTTGACACTCTTGAAGCATTCTGATCTACCATTGCTAACTGATATCTGGATACCTCAGGCTGTGCCCATCCATAGTCGGATGTAGCCTTTTGTTGATGTTTTCCAGTAGTCCCTGTCTTCTGCTTTTCTCATCCAGTGATCACCTT
Organism: Goniobranchus kuniei; assembly: GCA_025770095.1. NCBI lineage: Eukaryota > Metazoa > Mollusca > Gastropoda > Nudibranchia > Chromodorididae > Goniobranchus > Goniobranchus kuniei. The sequence goes on along the minus strand of JAOYNN010133043.1, from coordinate 7,435 downwards.
CTCTCTTTACGAGTCTCTATTTGAAAGGAAACTGAGGCCAACTGCCTCTACCCAAGTACATAATACCAAATCTAAGCACATAACAACTACAAATCCATCTTTAGCGAAAAAAGCTTTTAAAAGTTAGGGGACATCCCTAAAAGTGAGCACAACACAAAATAAATGCATTAACCATATTTTGCCAAGGTTTCATCAAAATATATACAAAGATACAAAACTTATATTCAATTGAAGAAAATGACCCGAAATAAGAAAAATCTAAACTTGATGTTCCCCACAGCTTACCTATGTTTGTGATCACTGGGACTAACTAAGTAATTATCATGCAGAAATTTCGTTTTTGAAGTTATTAATTTTTATTTCCTGTTCCTTCAGTAACAAAATTGTGAATCTCTTGTAATTCACAGTGTCAATGCAAAATATGTTGAAAAGACGTGTGTGCACTTTTGTTGACTTTTGTTCAAAACTTTTGGAATTAAGGGATTTCAAGGAGGGAAGAAAATAACGAAATCCAAAGCAAATAATTTTAAAAAAACTGAAAAAGATGCAAATGAACTCTGACAAAAATTTTAATACATTTTCTTTATAAATTTCCTTAAAATCATGTCAAGATGTGCAATTGATTTAGCATAAGACTCAAACAAACCAAGCATTGTGTCTGCCAATGTTTCATGGAGCAGTAAATAAGGACCAACAGGATAGAGTCGCATAGTCTCAAATATAACGGCCTCACAGTAAGCAAGTTTGTATCTGTGCTCACGACCTGGAGCCTTTTCACCTGAAATAAACAAACATTTAGTTTGTGAAATATATGTCCACTCTGAAAACATCAAACTTTTTTTCTTTCATCATAACTTTTGCTTCACAAATAGATCTAGATTAACAACTTCACCGACTTGAACCAAGTCGACTTATTTTACATACATGTATGACAGAGTCAAGATGATAAACTAAAAATAAAGTTACATCAGTATGACTTTACGATGAAATTTATCTTAGGTTGTGAAGATTACATTGCAATAACATAAAATGCTATGATCTTTTCCATGTGTATTACAACATTTTGATCAATGTAGTCTTCTTATTCATTATTTACTCATTCCTGATTTATATATTTTTACAACTGGTAATCTTCTTGTCATGTTTTATGGTGTATATATGTCACAGAACGTTTACAAAATCTTGATAACAATTGGTCTTATCTTCCATTACTTACTTTTCATTCAACATGATCCAAGGCTGTTATGAAATAACACAAGCATACATTAAATACACTATGGAAAAGATGGCAAAGGTTGATAAATCATTTGTCAAGCTGAGTTCCAAAGGTCACACACAATACCAACAAAGACTTTCAATACCTATTAATTGAGAAAACTGAGGTTCTCTGTTAAGCCTTCTTTGACAAGTATTGGTACATGCATACCAATCTTGAGATTCTACTCCATCATTTGCAAAAAGTTGGATGTCTCTGTGATGTGATGTTTACTTTTCATGAAACTGGTGCAGTGTTCAAAAACCCTTTTTTTTTTTTAAAGATTATGTTTATCTTTTACTCAATTGTGACTTGTGTTACATTATGAATATGCTGGACAGCCAGTGGTTCTCTTCATTTTCACACCGCATGGGTCAGATTGTGTGCTCTACAAGTGGCACAAGTTTCATTTACCTGTAAGATATGTATATTTTCTTTAATCGCTTTGAATTCATCACGAACCAAATGTAATATATATATAATGTACATAGACATGTCCTTGTTTTGCTTAGCAAAAATTAGGAGACAGTTGATCTTTTGTCTTCATCTAAGTGATAGATGCTGGATTGTCTAAGGATACCGCATCATAGCCGACAGCCTGTGGAATTTGGGCTTGAGTACAAACTTTACCAAAGAAGCTAGAGAAGTGTTGAAAACAGTTTTAAAAAGTCAAATCACATCCGTCAGTATCGCCTCGGCGAGATTTAACGAATGGTATCAAAAACTACAAAATTAAGGTATAAATAATGAAATTAGGCCATGCTTATAAAATTAGATTGATCCATTTTCTTAATGAAAATTCCTTGTTCAAGTGTTATTTGTGAGCTGATTTTTATGAAACTTACACTAAAGGTTTTATGTTTAAAAATCCAATTCACTTTAGGAGGTTTTACCCCAAGCGCAAATGTTTTTTATATCCTGATCTATACCCAAATGAGGTGTGAAGTTTCCAGTCTGAACACCAATCCAATTGCAGGAAAGCATCCAGGGTTAGAGCTTCTGTCATAGTGGCCCAGAGCCTGATACCGGACTGCCATTGGTTAGTTTAGTACATGTGACAGTCAACCGACATTCCCTTCACGTCACCATCCGACTTCCATACAATGGAATTTTGTACCAAGTTGTTTCAAATATTAAGTTATGAAATTCAAAGTTAATTATTTTTGGGATGATAAAAGAATGTCTATGGTGCTATTCACATTCTCTAGTTCACATTGCTATTAAGAATGAGAAATTGGGATAAAAACTATGGTAACTGAAATACCAAATTGTACAAAATCTTCTCAAAATGTGTTTCGGAGTCATTTTTCAATTCATAACCTGTAATTTTCATCTGTTTTTTTCATGGAACAAAAAGTACTTCCAATGATTTCTCCCAATCATTGCAATGAGCTGACACTGCTGTTTTCCAAGTGAGTTGAAACAACTGATATCACATTCAAACCGCTGACTAATCTTTTAAGTGATCCTTGTCATCTCAGGAAAAGTGGTTGGACAGATTGTGAAATTTAAGCAACCCCCCAATGAATGTTTGGTCAAACTCCTTTAACCCTGGAACCGCTGAGTACACCATATGATATTACCCTGGTCTCTTCGGTAGCCAGCTGAAATCACCCATTGGTGATGACATTTCACCACTACACATACCATGCGCTCATCACCATTTGGTGATTATAGAGTTTGGGCAAGGTCAAGCCTGTCCTGGACCTCGCGCTGTTGTTTCTCAACCACTGTCACCCATCTGGTTGTTTATTTGGATAATCTGCTCTCATCTGAAGTATCACTGTCAATAGCTTTCCAATGAATTCAATAAAATCATTGACAACACATACACAAAAAGCATGTAGAGCTTTGATTGTGAAAAGGGCATGGCCTGGAAGGAGCGTAACTCAATTGTTTGTTCACGCACTGCAAAGGATACTACTAATGTTATTAGTATATTACTCACCATTCATAACATCAAATCAAGCATCAAAAAGACAGTTTCTTTTATCATTTTGGGAATACCCTTCACCCACTTCTTTCTATTGGACAAATTTCTTACCCCATCCAACTCCCCACCCTCCCATATCCAAACCACGCTTTTCAATGGCATTCTCAAATGGCGGTTCAACTGTAGAGTTTATATTTTATTGCTCCTCATTCTTCAATAAATACACAGCCAACACACATCAACTTCACTTGCTAGTTCCCCTCTCTAATTCTTTGTCTTTCTTATCACATCCCTCTGCTACTTTAACCACAAGGCCCCATCAAAGCCTCAGGCCAGACAAGTTTTCCACTGTATCCGGACATCAACGTAAGCACAAGTACTTGTGAAATGATTCCTTGGGACATCAAAGTCTCTTTCTTGTTCGTTGGTTCAGGGAGATGGACCTGTAGAAAAATCGTCCATACTCTGGACAGACCTGTCATCATTGATATGTGAAAACTGGGTGGACATTTTGTTGTTGTTGACAGACCTTAGGCCAAAAGTTTCAATTATGACACCCTCTGATTGGCCAAAAAATGAATGAGGTGTTGTGACATAAAGCTGTAGGTCTCAGGCCTTGCTCTGATTTGGTCTCTTGTGTAGGTATCAATTCACTTGACAGTGATTAGGACCTGTCAATCACTGCCCAGTTGCTCTGAGTAGAGTGAGAGGCAGAAATGACAAGGTATGATACCAAGATGTGTTAGTGCGGATGGGGGGATGGGAGAGGATTGCACAGTGTTGAGGGTTATTGTGTCCCTGATAGAATGAAAGCACAGTAGTTAATGGCTAATTGGATGCTGACTAATTGGACGTTCCGCCATACTGGACGTTTTTTCCGCGGAACACTTTTTTTTTACCATCAAAATCACTCCTGTAATTGGACGGCACAAAGACAAGAATTTCGTCTAATTGGACGTTCAGATTTTGGAAAAATGCAATGCCCATCAACTTATGAAAGTTACTCAAGAGCCAAAAAGAATCTTAACTAAGCGTATCAATGGCCTATGTGCTCCATGCGCGGATTTATTGGTGAATGATAGTGTGAACAGCTTAGCCGCCAATAACTCATGCAGGGCATGAAATTTCTCAACCACACCATACTGCATCGGCCAAATTGGTTGTTGGCCAATCATGACTCATCCCAGCAGCTAAGTGACCGCCCCCTTTGACCCATCATTCTCGTTAGTCTTCCCTATAGAGAGTATGTAACTTTATGGCACTCACACTGAGTGGTATGATTATGTCAAGTGAGATAATGATCGTTTTCATTTTGTTTGCCTTGTTGGCCTGAGCTTTGTTTGTTCAACTGGACATCTGGATTATGGGTAGGTAACTCTGTCTTTGATCGATTTTATTGCAGTTACATGTGCATGTTGACAAAAAGAATGAGGATTCCTCTCTCTCTTGGTCATAAACAATACATGCATCCCTGTGTGTACATTGTACGCTACATGTGATGGGAACTCTCTCTTTTCACATTTGTCATCCTTTGATAATTTTATTGCAGTTTCATTTTCATGTTGACTCAAAAAAATTTTGATGGGGCATCTCTATCTTAAACATTAGATAGGTGCTCATATTGATTGTCTATACATTTAAAGAATGCATAATCAAGAACAATAAGTCTTGCTTTGTTGTGAAAGCCAGGGTGTGTGTCCAACTTTACCGAATTTAAAGTCTCATTATGCGATCTCCGTCACATGATGGATTTGGTAGATGGACTGATGCAGCACTTCAAATCTACCACTCGATCAGTCATCATCTAGCAAGCATCATCACTTTAACGAACAAGATGTCTCGACCTGGCAATGACTTGGAGAAGAAATTGAAAATTAGCGAAGAAATAGAACGGGCTGTAGGGAAACTTAATTTTACTGCAATTGGTAAGAAGTTTGAAGTGAGTAGACAAACAGTTGCAAGGATTGCCGAATCAAGAAAACAACTGAGAGAAGAGGCCAAGAAAGGGAATTTATCTATCAAGCGGAAACATCCTTTTAAAGAGGAGGAAGTCAACTTTGCCTTGTTCCTTTGGTTCAAAGCCAAACTGTCACAGAAAGCAAGATTGAATCGGCCCATACTTAACTCTTTATCTGTTCAGAGCTGCACACTGCGTCACACAGTATTCCCGTTATCCGTTCAGAGCCGCACACTGCGTCATGAACACTTTACCTCCTGATACATCTTTTTGCCATTAAATACAGTGTTTCCTAAAAATTCTCAAATTACGCTTTTTTTTTCCATAGAGTACATTCATTTCCCGTCAATTCTATATTGACACAATAACATTACAATGTATCATTACTCACAGATAAATAAAATAAAAATATAGCTTTATACCCCAAAGGGAAAAAACTCTGAAAAAAGTGAGAAAAAACTGAGCGGATAAAGAGTTAAGGAGAAAGCCATGGAATTTGCTAAGGAAATGGGGCATGAATTTGAGCCATCTGACAGCTGGATTAACTGATTCACTGCCAGATACAATCTGAAATTTAAACGTGAGCATGGCGAAAAACAAGCACTGGATGATGCAGCTGCTCACCATTTTAAAGAGACACAACTGCCCCAGCTACTCACCTCCAACAGACCACAAGACATTTTCAACGCGGATGAAACGGAAGGTATGGTGTGCATCGTTTTTTTTTAATTTTTCATTTTTGTTTCTTGTGGGCATTTTTTGTTTTGGTTTGTTGTTGTTTTCGTTTGTTTATTCATTTTGTTCTGGTTTTGTTGTGGTCTGGTTTTTATTGGTTGTTTGTTGTTTGTTTTTTTGGTTGTTTTGTTTTGTTTTCCTCCTGTTTGTTTTTCCTTGGGGGGGGGTGCTTAGATTTTGTCAACACTGACATGCACACACACAAACAAACGTCAATGCACACACTGCAAATAAACAACCAAAAACAAATCATTGCTTCATTATTCTGCTCCATGTGTGTAATGCGGTTTGCTCTTTCCCCTGCTTTTATCAACCATGTCTGCCTGATATGTTCCAAGACAAGAATAATTAAGTGGTGGCAAGAAAGTGATGGAGAGGGTCAATGTTTTAGTGTGCGCCAATATGGATGGCAGTGAACAAGAAAAACTCTTGGTTATTGGCAAGTCCAAAAAGCCCTGCTGCTTTCCAAGGGATGAGTCAACATTGCCGGTCATCTACAAAGCCAATTGCAACGCCTGGATGACTGCTGATCTCTTTTCTGACCATATAGTGACTTGGAACCAGAAGATGAAGGTCTAAAATCGTCAAATGTTGCTGCTATTGGACAACTGTTCAGCTCACCCTCAAAATCTGGAGCTGAGCAACATCACAATCTTTTATCTTCCCCCCCAACACTACCTCGCAAATCCAGCCGATGGACCAAGGAGTACTCAGGAACCTAAAGGGGCATTATCGGTCTGTGGTCAACGCCAGAATCATCGCTGAGTTAGATGCTGATGAATTGGTGACGACAGCTTCCACCATCAAGAAAATCACTCTCATTGACACAATACATCTTCCCAGCAAAGCTTGGAAAAACATCACAGCTTGCACCATCAAAAACTGTTTTGCTAAAGCTGGCTTCGGTGATCCCAACTCAACATCTGACATCATCCAGGGATGGAACCGGGCCATGAAAAAAAATCCCCTGAAAATTGTTTCCACTCCCAAAATGCAATAAATTATATATATATATATGTGTATATGTTACATCTTTATTTCTCTGGCATTATATAGAGGAAAAAGTTGTTTTGGGTTTGTTGTTTTTGGTTTGCTTTGTTTGGTTTGGTTTTGTTGCTTTTGTTGTTGTTTTTTGGTTTGGCTGGAGCGGATTGATATTGGTGTGTTTTGTTGTTGTTGGTCTTGTTTTGTTTTTGTTTTGTGTTTTTGGTTGCTTTAAAAAAAAAAAATCTTGAATCTGAATGATAATTTTTTTAAATGATACACTCTTTGCAATTTAAATTCTATGGGAGGTAACTTGTGTCTCATACATTCTTTTCATTATGCCCCTATATGGCATGCTTCAGAAATGCCACCAGATCGGCCGCAGCGGCAACATGATGCATTGCAAAGTGAAACCGGCACCATTGCAATGACTCTCTCTTTCTCTATCTCCCTCCCCCTCCCCTTTCTTTCGTTTTGTCTCACACATACACACAATCTCCCTCCCTTTCTGACCCCCCCCCCCTCTCTCTCTCTCTCTCTCTCTCTCTCTCACACACACACACACACACAC
>JAOYNN010132933.1:0-11379 GCA_025770095.1 Goniobranchus kuniei | reverse complement strand
TTTTCAAGGAGCTCCTTGAAACCTCCTTGAATTTGATTTTCCCCCCAAATCTCCTTGAAAACTCTTTGAATTTTGGCTTAAATCTTCTTGAATCCTCCTTGCATTTGATTTTGTTCAGAAAAAAATTGAAAGAAAAACGGCAACACTGCGACAAATGCCCTCGAGTTTGGGGAAAATCGGTGCCGAGGCAGATGCTTTAAGCCTTGAATTCACAAAAAAATTCTCCTTGAAACCTCCTTGAATTTTAAGGAAGCACAGCTGTCAAAAGTGTCAATACAGTATATGCTGTGCAAGTGCACGCACCTCGGGAGGATGTCAAAGCCTGCAATTGTGTGAAGCATGTGGGATAATGTGCCATTACGGTAGAGATCTAGATCTATGTAGTGTATATAGACTTAGTCCTACAATTAATGATGCCAGTGCGGGTAGTCAAATGAAACGAAGATGACTAGGCCCTATCTGATCTTATCAACTCATTACACGTGAAACGATGAAGTCATATTGCTATCATTACACACGAAGCGAACTTAGAGCGTCTAGCCAAGCCATTTTTGGCTATCCTAGGCATAAACAGTGCACCTTTTATCACTTCAATTTCAATACCCAAGTTGTGATCATGTCACATCATATAATCTGTGGGCTATTCTTAGGCTGCCGATCAATGCAGTATCCACGTAGCACTCACGGAATGGTTAGGGTATAGGCAAAGCGTGCTTATCTTCTTATCCCTGGTGTGTTCTCTTCAGGTGGTGTAGGTAATGAATAGGCGGATGGATCATTCCTATTCATAAAGGTGGGCAAGGGGTTGGGGATGGCTTGGGAGGGGAGAAGAAGATCCTTGAATGGAGGAAGAATGAAATGTGGAGAGGAAGAAGCAATGGGTCAACAGCCTCTGCTGTCTTTACACAGTCATTTGCCCAAATAGGTGTATTTTGCTTGGCTTGCTTGACTCGAGTGTGCATGCACTTGTTCGAAGTGTGCGTGCATTTAGGTGTTTGATTTATATAGTAAACATTCCGTCATAAGGGGTATGGGTGCACTTCCTCGAAGCATGCATTTGCACAGTATGTACTGTATTTATGTTGGGAACTGTACATGTAGTATGACATTATCTCATTATGGTTGCTTCATAACTTCATTGTGAAATCAAAAAATTATGTAAATTGTGATAATGGAGGGTGATATGTTGTAGAGTGAAGGTGTGTGTCATGATTTCCTTTTTTGTTGGTACAAGATTCACATACCGTAAGATTTGAACTTCCTCTTCAAGGAGCTCCTGTATATATACACACACTGCATTCAAGGGGAAAAAAATTTTTTAACAAAGAGATCACTAAACAAAGTCCAGGTACTGAGGACATATTAACAGCTGCATCATCCTCCTTATTGAATCCATCAAAGCTTCATCTTTGGTGAGAAGCACCAATTCACTATTCCTCTGTCATTATGTTACTGACATCAGGCTCATTTTCACTGCTGCTTTCCTTGTGAAGCAAGGTGAAGGTCACTGCTGCTTCATCACGTACACTTTAATTTTTGACATAATATTTAGAACTCATTCCAGCTACTTTGGTATAAAATGTGAGATCTTTCAACTGGAGCAGTTAATACTTGAACATGAAAGCTACTTAGATCTAAGATCTATCAAAGTGAACAGTTAACATTATTGTATATAACCTTTGCATATTCAGTCGCATCAATGTTTAAGCTGGAGGGGGGGTGGAGTTGCGGCTTATACTTATACCCTTGTCTGAAATGTATGGAAACTTTTCTCTCTTTTTCATGGTTAGATACAGTAACCAGTGGGTGACTTTTTCTTTATTTTATATTAAGATGGTGATGGAAAACAAGTACAAACCATTCTAATCTCTTTTTCTGATCTGTTTTTCAATTTTTGTCTATAGATGGTGTATATGGGCAATTATCTATACACAATGTATCAACAGACTGAGTGGAGATCTAGCGGTGACAGGGTCCAGTGTGGGATTTTTTAATTTCATAATAAATTAATTTTTGTATCGTTTCAGTTTCATTGGTGACGGTTGATGCTTTTTGAACAGCTGTGAGAATTATTTACAGATGACAGTGAAGGGAAAATATTATGAAGCAATAGTGATTAAGTCATCATATTATTTACAACAGACTGTATATGCGTTGTGTGCTTTAATGATGTGCAAGAAGAGATAACAAGATGTGTTTTGACATAATAATGTATGCAACTACATAAGCCCTGTTAATATTTAAAAAATGAAAGTTGTTATTTTTCAGTTTCAATGCCATTGTGTTATTCCTCTCTTCTCTTAAAATGTTGATTTATTGATGGTACATGTAATCAAAAACTACATTAATTAATGTGAAATCATGTAAATCTACATGAAATAAGAGATCTGCAAACATTTTCTGAACATTTGAATGCACAAACTACCAAACACTACCCTAACTCCCCTTTAACTGATTTCGACTCCACTGATCAACAAATTTAAAGTAGTGTAGGCTAAGCCCTCAAAATAATAGAAGAGACAGAAAAGACAATGGATATTTCAGAATGACTAATCAATCACCCTGTATTCTACTGGCTGCTATACTGTTATTCAGATTGTTTAAACTTGATACATACAGCTGGCCCGATAGCTCAGTTGGTAGAGCAGCTGACTGCCATGCGAGATGGCCCGAGTTCGAACCCAGCCGGGCAGTGGAATTTTTTTCGGGGCCCCCTTTTCACCCAGCAGTATAGATGGGTAGCTAGGTCTTTCTAGACTTGGCGAAAGTAAAGTCGGCATGGAAAGCAGTGGTAAACTACCACATTATGCTGTATGTCTAGTATAATTAGGGCTCTACCCCTAATTCCCCTACACCCAGTCATGGGTACGGGACTAACTTTACTTTAACTTTACTTTTACATACAGCTGAAATAATGTATCTCCAGGTGGAGATCATAAGATGATAAAGCACTAGTGAAAATAAATTGAGTTGAAGTGAGAAGGAAAAGTATAATGTTTATTATTAATACATAACAATACATATTTAAAAAAACAAGAGCTTTAATATAACATTAAATCCACTACAGTGAAACATTAAAATTATAGGATTTGAACTGCTCAGCTATAAACATGGGGACCAGAGACTGCATGACGTTTCGGGTCTCACCCTTCGTCAGACACCATAAAGAGACAAGCAGATAAAACAATTACATTGATATGAACAGTGGAAAAAAATTAACTAACAGATTTCTGAACGAGAAAAATACTAGATATAGACTCTAGATATTAAAAAGAAGAATGAAGAAATGTGAAATGCAAGGAAAAAACTTACCTTCAAGTCTCAAGGCCAGTATAAAAAAATCTAGATATGGAATTAAAACTAAAGTGAAAATTGTCAATGCAATCAGGCTACTCTGAAGAACTACATCTAGCTTATAGAATAGGGTAAATAGGAAAGTAGACCTCATCCACATCAAAACCAAACAAACTGCTAAATGGAAAAAAGCCTCAAACATTTATTTCTCCTCCTTTACTATTATTATTATTGACAAACTAGAGATAAGCCGAAAGCTTGAATGGCATAACAGCCATTAAATTGAAAGAAATCCCAGGCCTACAGGTCGCTCTATCCCATTGTTTGTGACATGGTGATGCAGCTGAAGTTTAGCCCTCTGGCTGCCACCCACTGTATTCTTCTTCAAAGACTAACACATACACACGTGCACAGACACATGCAGTGTCCATTGCTTGTGTTATCTCAAAAGTATTACTCCACAAAGGCAAACTCACTTCAACAGACACACACCCAACCACCTTCACACACCATATTGCCCCTTGTCTATTTTAATTTTAAGCCTCCTTAATTAAAACAAAGTATGTTTAAAAATAAAATCACAAGTCCCAAGAATTTGTGTTTAAACGTGTTTCACTGTAATTGTGCTCAAAAGGCTGTGCAGGTGCTCTCCCCCATGCCTTTTCCAACCAAATACCTTCAACTCCATGTTGAGTATACAGAGATGCAGGCATCCCACAGGCGCGCTTGCTCTGGCATACTGACAAGATCCTCCTCTACCTATGGTTGGATACTCAATAACACCTCAGCAGGACGAGGAAATACATGTATGTATAAATAGCCTTTCCCAAGGAGTAAACAGCACCCTGGCTCGGATTTGAATTCAGAACCTCAAGGCACAAGTCAAGAGCGCCTTGACCCCACAGCCACACTGAGTTTGAGAGTGTAGGGATTTTTTAAATGAATAAGAATCAATGATGGTGTAACTAGTTTCTTTCTGAAACAGAAGAAAACTCAGAACTTACATCAAATCCTATACCTAATATTTCTTGTTCATCCTTACTCTTCTCAGTCAATAACACTAATACCACATGTTCTCTTTGTTTTTTTGTCATTGACATTTTTAAAAAAATTTTCTTTTAAGTTTTTCATTGACATCTAAAAATCACATTATTAAAGTCCCTCTATTGCAAAAACAGTGATACATTGTTGTTTTTTTTGGGTATGTATGTAGTTGGTTTCTATTTTATGATTTGAAAAATTGTACCGAATATTATGACATGACCTGTATTGAGACAAGGACATTTGTGGGTTCATACCAGGTTAATCAGTTCTGTGGGGATTGACGTTATATCATTAAAATGGCCATGACTCTTAGTTTAATAGCTAACATGTATTCAACTTTGAAATTGAATAAATATTTATATATAAATTTTTACACAACAATACCATTCAAAGAGTTTCTTTCCCATTCTTTATGTTCTTAATTTTCATGGATATAATTTATACATATATACATAGTATATTTGTCCCTGCTTTGACAAATTTTAGAATTCAGAGGCATGATTTTGTGTGTGTATTGGTATTTGAAATTATTAAGGATATTCAAAAACTACATGAAAGATCTGAAATTTGAATCCCAGTGGTATTGGATCTTTGAATTAGACTTGTCAGATAATTTTCCTCCCTATGCTTAGATTTAAACTGGATACCAGCTTTGCTTGGGAACAGTCCTGAAATATATGAATGGCCTCTTGTCCACAGGGTGACACTTCACACTGCCATGGAAATGGCACCATCTTGAACTTGTAATCTCAAGTTTACTATTCAGCCATAAACAACTAGCTGGAAAAGGCGATGTTCCATTCTAATTTTGTCAAAGGTCACTACCAGCATTCAGGGATGTAAATCCTTCAGATTTCATCTTATTTCAGAATTGTTCACATCTGTAACGTAAATACTTTCCTGAATTTCTTTCTTATTTGCCAGTATGATTTATATATACTTCTCGATTATAATTACATTATTGCCAGGAGATATTTCAGAATTACATCCATGAACAAAATACCAGCAAAACAGCAGTATAAAGTAAGGATTTCACTCGTTCATGAAATTCACTCAAACTCAACCCATAGATTCTTCATTCAATGTCATTGTCATGTCATATAAACCACACAAGAAATTAGTTTTATTTATATTTATATTTATATCTAGCAATTTTTATTTAAATCCAAAAGCTGATTACATGATCAGAAATTGCCATTGTTTATAATTGTTACTATTCAAATATAGCCTTTATGAAAAATTTCACAATGATGTTGCCAGAAAAAAAAAGTCACACAAAAACAAAGAGGAGACTGAAAAAAAGCATACGAAAAATGAATTCCAAGGAAAAACATATTTTGAGCAAAGAACAATGGCAGTCCTCTTGGATGACCCATCTAATAATACATGTAACTCAAACACCAGCCAGCTTGACATGACAATCACTGGTGAACAGTCAATTAGTTAGTCAATAGATCACATCTTGTGCTAATGAGATATGAATAATGTTTTAGATAATTTTTTGTCATTTTTAAAAATCTGCAATTCTGTAAAATTTCTGAGACAGTGAAAGTAGCATGAAAAAGTACCACATTAAAAAAAAAAGCAAAAAGAAAAAAAGCAGAAAACCAAATCTGATACATGTAAAAGGGTCTTAATGTGATAAAAGTAAAAGATAAAAAGACAATTCGAGACTAACTTTGTGCATGAATCAATTAAGTTCATTAAATGCAATAAATATTTTAATTACAATATAAACAAAACTTCCTTATATCTCAAATACCAGTATAAGACTTAGAACTACTGAAATCACACTCTTCCCTGCTATTCATCACTTGGGTTGTGGAGATAATTAACAAAAATAAAGATGCCACACTATTTAAGGTGTGTAACGTTCTAACAACTGTTAATGGCAGCTTGAGATTTCTATTACATTGTCACATTAAAATTATTCTTTTACTTGTATTCATATGTACAAACCGAACAAAATTTTTATTTGACACATTCATTTCAAACCCACATCACCCATCTCTATAGTCATCAATCTTACAATGTTATCCCCATTATCTTTACCACCAGCTCATCTTCGAGATTGTAAACATCAGTGAGCATACAGAATACTAATAAAATACACAGGTTTATAGGACACTGTAGTGCATAAACATTACGGATTTCTTTGGCATATGGTATACCTGCTGACTGCTGATCACTATACTCTCTTGGTAGTACTGATCACTACACTCTCTTGGTAGTACTGATCACTACACTCTCTTGGTAGTACTGATCACTACACTATCTTGGTAGAACTGATCACTACACTATCTTGGTAGTACTGATCACTACACTATCTTGGTAGTACTGATCACTACACTACCTTGGTAGTACTGATCACTATACTCTCTTGGTAGTACTGATCAATACACTATCTTGGTAGAAATAGAAGTGGGTAACCAGATAAGTTGAGGAGGATACATTTACAAGAAAGCATCTACGTGGTTATGCTGAACCAAATTACCGGTAGATTTATCCCTACTGATGACCATTCAAACCACTTGGCAGCAATGGAAGAGGGAAGCCAGTTAAGTTAAGCAGGATATATTTGCAAGAAAGGATCTGTGTGGTTATGCTGAACCAAAATTATAATCACCATAATTTCTTGTATTATTATGACTACAGTCTGTTTCAAAATTTAGAGCCACAGAAAAACGTCCCTATCTTTGAAACCCTCTTTTTAATCTTTCTGAGACTTTGTGTGGTGGTTCGAAGTACTTATTTATCCTACATTAAAAATGTCAAGCGACAAAGTTTCAACATTTCAAATACAGTAAAGAATCTTGACGCAACTCAAAACGAGACAACTCGTTTGGGGTTTGAGAGAAGGATTAAAAAACTATACACTCGATTTAATACGGAGCTTTGATAATAGATCTATATCTACATCATGTTCTTTTGCCTGTAGAGCAAGTCTTAGCGATATGCTCCTCTAGATACAAAAGAAAAAAAAAAGTTTTATTCTAGCATTTTTCTTTTGGTTTCATTGGATGTTCGAATGAATGGGATTGTTTTAACATAAATGATAAAAATGTTGTGCATTTAACCATCTTGAGTATTTTATATAGCTCTAATACAAAAAATCGTTAATTATGCTAGATAAAAATTTGAAAATAGGATTTTCATTTGGTCTTAGTCATTCCAGACTCATACACAAAATTTCAGTTCTATCCGATGTTTAGTTTTGAAGATATGGGCGTCAATATGTGACTTTGAATTTTGAAACGCACTATAGCAGAAACGCAGTCTTGCCCGTGAACAAGGGAGACTCTTATAACTAAACATCAATTGAATTACACCAACCCATTCCCTACCTCTCCTACAAAACACAACATTATTTTTATAATTATATACAGTAAATTACAGTACTTTTAACAATTACTGCCCAACTATCCTATGTTGTAGATAACACAGAAATGAAATATGCAAATGTTGAAATTCTCTGCAGAGGGAAAAAATACATGAAGAGGCTTACACATACCCTTGCCTTTAAAATAAAAAAATTACAATGATAAAATTGACCGCAAAGGGAATCAAACCCTTTACTGTCAGATTAATGGTCTGATGCTCTACCAACTATGTGACCTGGGCGCTTGCTTAATTTTGCGAAATCCAAAAAGGGAGAGTGAGTTTGAAAATACAAACAGGAGGCAGATATTGTTTCGTTTCTTTTTAATAAATCATTCTGTGTATCAATGGATTGAAACAATATCAATGATATAATTTTTTTTATTGGGTCTGAAATTGAACCTTTCCAGTGTCTTTTAGATGTAGACTTAGTAACCCATTTTTAGACACAACTTCATTGGTTTATGTCGTACCATTTAAGAGGAGAATTGACATACGAGGTTGGCTGTTCTCAATTATTAATAATAGTAATAGACATTAGTAAGCCTTAATAATGTAATGGATTTTTTAAGCAACGATGTGTATTTTGTAACGTCTTATAATATGATTTAACTTAAAAATGTAAAGCATCACTGAGCACCCTCTAGTGGAATCTGGTGCTATAAACTTACTTATCAAAATAGATTCATCCCTACTGACTAATTTACTATTCACTCCACTCTCATGGTAGCAATGTAAGTGGGTAGCCAGGTAAGTTAAACAGAATCCAGTTTCAAGAAAGGATCTATGTGGTTATGCTGAATCAAATTTCGATATTACTTTTAATTGAATATATACATACATATATATGCAAGCTCTTAAATTTAAATATAACTTGTCTGTGTCCAAATCCAAATCACAAAAGAATTCATTGCTGAGATTTCCTTTCCTGATAATTAAGCTATGACTTAATCCTTGCGCAATTTAGACTCGCTTGCATGTACAAAATGATCAGGGATAAATACCAACCATACATACATCATAGCAATTTTCTTTCTTGACAACCTCCAAAACACATGGCCAAGGCAAGAAAATGCAGTGACAACAATGTTGTACACTACAACAAAACAAATGGTTCTTCAAAATAACACATGCCCACACAAAAAAACATAGGAATTGCTTTTCCTAAAAAATACTTTACTTGGATGATCTCAAATGAATTGGTGTCAACTGTGCCAAATGTATTAGTCACAACAAAGTAATATATCAGATTCAGATAAATGTGTACACTCAGTTGGTATTTCAAGGAGCACAAATTAGCAAATGCAATTAACTTATGCAAAAAGGTGGTAAAAAATTCTAAATAAACCAAATCCTTTCAAAAGGCACTGCTTAATTCAAAATAAACCAAGTCCTATCAAGAGGCACTGCTTAATTCAAAATAAACCAAATTCTATCAAGAGGCACTGCTTATTTCAAAAACTGTTTATCTTTTGTATCATAAAGGTATTCACAAGAGAGCCCCATCATATTTACAAGATCTTGTTCACGCATATAACCCATCACGTTCATTAAGATCTAGCAAACAGTGATTGTTGAAAATTCCCCAAAAAGGTTCTGTCAGGCTTGATGGAAGGTCTTTTACCCACTCAGTTCCGGTGCTGTGGAATTCCCTTCCTGCTAACATATGTTTAATAGAATCGGAATCAAAATTCAAGGCAGCTCTAAAAGCCCACCTTTTCGAAATGTATGTAGTGAATTAGTTTCACTCTTATGACATTGATATCGATATAACTTTTTTTTTCCTGTGATCTTTTTGCACATGTATTGTTTATTGGTTGATGTGATGTTTGCGCCTAGAGCTGTATCACCCAGGATTGAGCGCTATATAAATGATCTTCATTATTTTCAATCAAGAGAGTACTTAGATTCTCCTAAAACAAATTTCAGTTCATTAATCACAATATGAGTCCAAAAGAAAGTTGACACTTTTCACTCCTGATCTTATTAATCAATTCACAAGTTCTATGGATGAAGTAAGATTAAGATCATAAACTTCCAACCATGTCTTTTTCTTCGCTCATTAACAGTTTACTCCAAAATACAATACACTACTTTCTTGCATAATTTTTCTGCCAAGATTACAAATTTGCTACTTTTAAACATCTGCTTTGTAAAAGATAACACAGTGGTACAATGACACAGGTCAGGCTCGTGTCATCATGATTATTTCAATTGTTCACTTTAATTGCCTTTTTCACAAATCTTTTCTGAACTTATGATCTGCCAGAAATTCATAACATATTCATATAAATACTGCTTTCACTCATTTAGAATCAAAATATGCAACAACAAATTGCAAGCGCTTTGGTATATAAAATGATACGAAAAAACAAAAGATCAACTTTATTCTGAATGCAATTACCAATATGTTCATGAAGTTTAAGTGAATGTTGTTTCAGTAGATTTTCAAACAAGCTGATCTTATAAAAATGCATCTAGTCCCGACCTATTTTACTCATTCTGTGCCAGAACATCATTCCTCTTACATGAAATGAGCAATATATTGCTCATGTTAAGTTCACTACATCTTTCTACAAAATTTAGGATCCTACTTTTTAATTCTCAAAGAGAATAGTAAAAGCAAAGAAATATCCACACACAAAATGCCCAGCAGATGTTGAATAAAAAGCCAAAATTTTACAAACAGAATGTGTGTTGATTTTTCCCTACACAAAAAGCAATCATAACATGAGAATTGAACTCTGTTTCTTCATATAAGTTCACATTTCATCAGAGTATTAACAAAAGCAATGTTGACTGTATATCATTTTGAAAAATTCCACACAAAGTATAAATACAAATCAAACTACTGGCATTAGCAACAAAACTTTGACGTAATGATAACAATGAAAAAGAAAATAGACATGATATTATAACACAAAAAAAGGGTAAAAGGTTTTGTTTTGTTATCTTTCACAAATTAAAAAATAAAAAAATCACACCCTGGTGAAAGCCAAAACTAACAATGTAGATTGTATAAAATTAGAACATATGCAATGCATGTAATAAAAAAGACTATTCACTGACATTAAGCAGTCACTGTCACAATAAATCAATAGAACACTGGACATGATTAATGTCACCGATTAATGTCAACAAAGTCAACAAATAAAATCACATAATGGAGAAAGCCAGAAATGATACCTTATGGCACACACCTTATCAAACACATGAACACACACATACATATGCAACGGATACTTGTGGTTGATACATCAAATACCGGTAGTCATTAAATGCATAATGTTAAAAAGGCAAGAATGGAACATTGATCTCTGGTGAAAGTATTGATGTCATTGAAATATGCTTCCATTTTCAATGTAGTCAAGAGTGTGGTTTTTAAATTTAGACCAGATATCTTACCTCTCATACAAGGAAAACAGGAAAATAATTATAATGTGAAAAAAATGTATAAATTCAGCTCAGTGAAAGAAAAGATATGTAAAAGACACAAAGTGGACAAACTCTGTCATAACACCTTGATAAAAAAGTCAAAGTTCTTAACCTTTTCCTAATAAAGAAAACAAATTCGCCCAGAGAGTGCTCTTCTTCTTCTTCCAAGAAAAGCTGAAACTTCAGTAATGAAGATTCCTCAGCATGTTACAATGTTCTGATCTCTCA
>JAOYNN010132822.1:0-11380 GCA_025770095.1 Goniobranchus kuniei | reverse complement strand
TGGTAGAGATCTTCTACAAATCACAAAAGGTTCTCAAAAAGGCTCAGTCTTAAGACTCTCTGAGATCAAAAAGTAACAGATGATGTACTTTTCAAAGAGTAGCAATATTTTAACAACTTTCAGAGATTCAATAAGAAAAGCACATTTGTTTCCTTTTTTTGAGAGACTCTTTTGAGGATTTTAAAGTTCTGAATCCATGATAAACAGGACATGGACATTTGTTAACTATTAACTGATAAAGAAACCGAATAATTCAAGGGTGAATTTATTTGAATCTATTTGGTCATTTGCATAGTATGGGGAAGATATCGGAGTTTTTAGCTATACAAGTTTGATTAGCATGATTGAGCAGGACGTCTTAAGGACACAAATCAAAACCATTGTTGTAATCAAACCAAATTGAAAAGCAGCGGCCAACAAAAGAAAAAGCTATGGTCTGAATGCAACTTGCGTTAGAGTTTCGCAAGAGAACTAGATGTGGAAGAATTCTTAAATTGTATGAATGATTCCCCAAGAGATGGATTGGCCAAAATGGTCTTATTCCTTGGTCAGTGAGATTGTCTGATATAACTCCATTTTACTTCTTTGTTTCAGATTACAATAAAGACCAAGTATTTACAATTCTAGTCAGAGATATGATTCACATTACAGGGAAGCAATGGTTTTTCTAATTTTAGAGATGGTGAAAATAACATTTTGAACAATATGAAAATGGACATGAAAATTTAAAAAAAAAAGATGCTTTAGACTGAATTTATGCAGAAATGAAATGGTACTCTCTGTGGCAATACTGTAACAAGCCAGATGAGCTAAAAACAAAAATTTTTTTAAACGGAAGAAAAAGAAGAATCTTTTCTAAAAATACTCACTTTAACATTATGCCCATTCCATGGACTGAGACATGCAAAGAATATATGTCTGAATTTATTTTGTAAATTTCCTGGATCAGTAACTATGACATCTCCCTCTGATAAATGTAGTGATTGTGCCTGAAATAGGAAATTCAGAAGTTTTCAATTCATAAAGAAAAAAAAATACATATGAAGAAAAATTTCAGTGACCAACAGAATAAGAGATATGTACTTGGGTCCCTTTAATTACTGATTAAAACAACAGCAACATATAGTGAGTACCAACCTTTACTTATAAAATTTTCAAAGATAATCTAAATCACAAGAAATCCTTCAAAAACACCCCTTAAAAGTCAACACAGACAAGACAGAATTCACATCTCTATCAAGAAAAGAAAAGGAGTGAAAAAAACAGAAAAAAACTGGGCTCACTTATTACCAATCAAGAAACGTTGAAAGAAGAAAACAACTCTCCTCTAAGTCCTCAACAAACTAAAACACCTATGGATTAAAGGAAATAAGATCAAAACCACAAAGAAACCTTTGCAAATCTCTGGTAAAAATCCATTTTACTCTATAACTGCAGCACTTGAATTGGGCATTTACTCAAACAGAAGAAGAGAAACTCAATGCTTTTCATCCAACAAAAGTGGATTGGCGCTGCACTGTAGCGACGACGTGGTTTTGATAGTTCTTGTTTAATGTCGTTTAACTTCAAAGCACTCCAATCTTAGGACGTGTTATTTATTTTATCATTACCATGAATTTTTACACTTAATTCTTATATGTTCTTTTTATATCTGTGATATTCATGGAGAACTGTGAAAGCATTTATATCTGTGATAGAGAAGTGGAGGCACGAATCCATTATACATCTACGTCGGCCACTTTAAAATACTCCGGTCAGCCAACCATGAGGTTACGCTCAGTGTGCCGCATGAGGACAGGTCAGCTCAGCCAAGAGAACGGAAGAGGGGAAGGATAGTAGGCATTCGTTCCAAGGTACGTCGCTGTGTCTACAAACTAGCCCTATCCCTCATAACAACTGGGAATGCCAATTCTCTCAATAATAAACATGATGAAGTTTCTGCCTGTTTCAAATATTTGCATCAATAGAGAATCCTCTATTGTATGCTTTACTGAGACCTGGTATACACAACAAACACCAAGTGAGTATGTTGACATTGGAGGGTTCTCATTGATACAAGCCAACCGGGACACTAGTATAACGGGAAAGGCATGTGGAGGGGGGGTGTGCGCATATATTAACAAACATTGGTGCCATCCCAACAACACACACAAAAGATCGTCTCTCTGTACACCTGACCTTGAACTAATAAGCTGCAAGTTTTGGCCCTACTACTTACCACGCGAAATCGACCAATTCTTTTTGAACGTTGTGTACATTCCATCTGGAGGCACAGCGGTTTCTACACTATCGGATGTCATAGCTGACCAAATGATGTCACCACCAGATGCTGAGGTCATTGTCACAGGAGATTTTAATAATGCACAGCTGAACGAGAAGTTCTTGGGGCCACACCAGCATGTCACTTGCTCCACCCGTGAAGACAAGACCCTCGATTTGTGCTACTCATATGTTTGTGGGGCCTATAAGAACAGAGCCATTACTCAAATTGGACAATCGGACCACAACATGACGCATCTCATCCCGAGTTACAAGTCTAAGGTTGAGTCCGCAAAGCCGGACAAAAGGATCGTTACAGTGTGGGATGATGATACAACAGAAACTTTGAGAGGTTGTCTGGAATGCAAAGACTGCTACATGTTTTGTGAATGTTCTGAAGATATTAATCAACTCAATGATCATGTGACAGGATACATAACTTTTATGTGAGCAGCTGATTTGTACCCAGAAAGAAGTAAAGATGTACAACAACAACAAACCATGGATAAGCAAAGAAATATGGAAATTAACGAAACTAAAGAACAACTCTAAAACAAAAGAAGAAAGAAAGAGTTTACAAAACAAAAACAGCTCAAACAAAAGATAAGAGAATAAAAAGCAACTATTAAAGACAAACTTGAAAATAAATTTAATTCTAACAATTCAAGAGAGATATGGGCAGGTGTGAAAATTATCACGGGGTTAAACAAAAAACAAACATCCATTGACGTGAAGGTTAGGCAGGATGAAAAGTATGTGAATGATTTGAACAAATTTTATGCAAGATTTAATGTACATGATTTCTCTGACCAAATTGGTAATGTTAAAAGAGATGTAATTGCAGAAAATTTAGATCCTCTACCATCCGTTACAGAAGATGTTGTTAAACACGTGTTCTCTTCTCAAAATGTCAATAAAGCATGTGGGCCCGACGGCATGAAAACAAAAACTCTCAAACTGTGCCAGTCAGTTGAGCCCAGTATTTACATATATTTTTAACTTATCTTTAATATCCCATATGATCCCTGAAAATTGGAAAACATTCAAAGTTATTACTGTTCCCAAGAAAGATAAAATCAATGAATTAAATGACCTACCCATTGCCCTCACATCTGAATTAATGAAATGTTTAGAAAAACTTGTTTTGAAGGCAATTATGATTCACTATGCGCCTCTCCAAGATCCACTTCAATTTGCTTACAGACAAAAACGTGTGCAGGATGCAATCTTTACTTCACTGGTAACATATACAAACATATAGACACTCCTAAAAATTACATAAGAATGCTCTTTGTTGATTTTTCCAGTGCTTTTTAATACAATATAACCCCATCTCTTAATCCCTAAACCCATCGATATGAAAATCAATAAACATTTAATATTATGGATACTTGACTTTCAAACTAATCGCCAACAGTATGTTTGGATGAAGGCAAGTGAGCACATTTTTTAAATCATCAAAAATTTACATCAGCATGGGCGCTCCTCAAGGCTCTGTTGTGTTGTAAGCTTTGAGAATATTCCCATCATAAATATAGCAATACAAGGACTAATAAGGAATGGTAGTGATTTTGAAAATTACAGGCAGACCATCACCTCTTTTGCTGACTGGTGCAAAGCACATTCTCTAAAACTAAATGTTAAAAAAAACAAAGAGATGATCACTGATTTCAGACTAACAGGTGACGCAAATATTGATATTGAGATTGATGGGACCCCAGTCGAAAGAGTGACAGATTTTAAATACCTTGGTGTCACCCTTAATGAGAAATTAGATTGGCATTGTCACATTGACACAGTTTTCAAAAAAGTAAAGAAAAAATTATTCTGTTTAAGGAGTCTCTCAGTTCCTTTAAAATTGACAAAGTCATTCTCAATTTATTCTTTCAATCTGCTATTGTTAATGTTTTCGCTTTTTGTATGATAGCCTGTGGCAGGCGGGAATGCTTCCATGAAAGACAGGAAAAACATCGATGTTGTCTTTGAAAAAGCAAGAAAAATAACTGACTATCAAGATCAGGGACCATTTTATGAATTACTTTTATGCCTTTGTAGGAGGAAGTTTGAAACAATAGAAAAGACACCACTCATCCATTTAACACCCAAATTAAAAGATCATCTCGAAGTGGTAGGCTAATCCATCTCAAAAGTAATAGGGAAAGATAAAAAACCCATTCCTGCCTTTCGCTACAAGAAATTATTGATGTATTGTTTATTTCATGTGATTCATAGTGCAATATAACTGGGGCCTCATAACATTCTATTTTGCATCTTTTAAACACAATGCATTATCCTTCATTAAGATGTATTTCATTGATTCATTGATTTCATAAATGTATAATTCTATAACATAAAATGATATATATATTGAAGTTTTATCTATACAATGCTTCTCCACGTTGTCACTTTTTTATTTTTGTGTCACATTATTGCATTTTTATTCAATAGTATACATCATATAATTCTTAATCTTGTCATATCTTTTATGTTCAAGTCAATAATTTAATCCAATTTTAAAGATGTTAATTTTTATGCTGTCAAAACCATGAAAATAATTTTCCCGACATGGGACAATAAAGAAATAAATTTAATTGAAAATTGAATTGAACAAAAAAAAAAAGCAACTGAAAAAGATCCTAAACATAAAATACCCAATCAAAATCATAAACAAGTCAGTCCATAGAAAATCTCAAGAAAAAACCCTTTCCCTACAAATGTTAGAAGCTTGCTGGAACCTCGTTGGTCATTTGTAAGGCGCACTGGAACATCTTCAGTCACATTCTAAAAAGAGAAAGAAATCCTGGCCAATAAAGCAACAAGAGCCTATTCCATACAATATGGCAAAAAGTTCAAAGGGCAACCAGTAACAATGCTCCCAATCATCCTGCACAGAAACCTTGCCCTCATCCAACATCCATTTTGGACTCATTTGGATAACATCACTGAACTCACACCAGGCAGAACGTGATGGCGATACAGCTATAGTCAAGTAGGCCAATAGACTACAAAGATTCAAATATCAAGACAAAGCTTACCAAGTCAGCATTGATCAAAATCTTCCACAAGTTAAGCATAGACAAAAATGAACATGTCACACAGAATTCACATAAATATGTTTTTCACATCAGTAGTACAATACAAGTCAAATACTTGAATTAGTATGTATATATATTAAATAAACAGTTAAGCAGAGTCTCACACTCATGGCCTTGAGGTCTTCTTGCACTTTCTCTCCTCCCTCTTTGAGTATCAATTTTGACAAAATGCCAGTTTTCAGATTCTTTGAATGATGCACTGTGCTCACACAGATGTCTGCCTATAAGGTATTTAAAAAGAAAACAAAACAAAAAAGATATCAATGTGCTCATCCCTAAAATTACTTTCAGAATTCCTTCCTTTACTTTTTTTCAAATTGAAGTTGTTCTGGGTTTCTGTTGCTTATGGGTTGCATTTTTTCTTTGTTCATTTTTTTATCGACTGTTTTTAAGATT
The DNA here is from genome assembly GCA_025770095.1 of Goniobranchus kuniei. NCBI lineage: Eukaryota > Metazoa > Mollusca > Gastropoda > Nudibranchia > Chromodorididae > Goniobranchus > Goniobranchus kuniei. The sequence goes on along the minus strand of JAOYNN010132822.1, from coordinate 5,630 downwards.
TTGTTAGTTTTGGGATTTTTGTTTGGTGCTGGTTTCAATTTGTTTTATTTGCTTTTTAGTGGTGAAGAGGAGCGAGATTGGTGTGTGATTTTTATTTTTTTTTCTGGTGAGGATTTTTCTGTTTTGGTTTTGTTTTTGCTTTTTTTTCTTAGAAGGATCATGTCTCTTTGTTTCTTGCTTGTTTGATTTTTTTTTTTTTTGGAGTGGGAACGAGAAGGAGATGCGTAAAGGTGGAAGGTGAGGTTAGTTTGTTTTCATTATATAATAAAAAAAAAGAATGCTTTGTTTGCTATTTTTGATTTGAAGATTTTTGACGATAAGATTTTTAAAAGAAAAGCAAAATATAACGTAATATAGCAATTGAAACCAGGATATAATGTTATATATAATGTTAAATAGTATACTAAACTTTCAGAGTATAAGTACTATCTACATGTCATATGCATACCATACAAACACACCATTATGTCTGTCTAAACAATTTATTCAATAAAGATGTAGATCTTGATACAAAGGAATCTCCATATCTGATTGATGACCACTCACATCATCTATTTCCAACTACTCAGTATCTGTACCAGTATGTTGTTATATAATAGTCATAATGAGTAGGTGAGTCTCATTTTGAAGAATCTGTCAAAATCCTGATACCCTTTACCTATCGATTCCCTTACTTCATTCATAATACACGTATCTTAATGTGATAGATTCCTCCAACACATGAAATGCAAAACGTCAGAGCACTGAACTAAACAGATGGGTAGAACATAAATTTGCAAAAGTTTTTGACTTTCATTATTTAGACAATTTGAGTTTCTGTAGGCAACATAATTATGTGGGATAAAGTTTTTAAAAAAGCACATTAAGCAGCTATTTGTTTGTTTTTCAATCCTCCAGAAGTTAAATCTGACAGTCTTATCCAGTTGTGTGTACTATACATGACGAGAACAGAAAAGTTTTTAAAATAAAATACAGATGTACCAGAAGAGTTACTGGAACCTACGGCAGGTTTTTCATACAAATTGAGTAAATATCCATCATTTATGTAAACATAATTTCATTTCTTTCCTCATCTTTATGTCCTTGTACTTTATCAGATGAAGGGTGAGATCAAAATATCAAATCTCTTGTCCTGGCTTCAGATTTAAGTTTCATTAACAATGAAGGAACTACAATGTGAGACATGCAGACGACAAAGTTTTGGTGGCACAGAGTGAGGAGGGGTTGTAACATCTGGTCAATGTGGTGGAAAGAGAAAGCTGTACTTTAGGGTTGGAACTCAAAAGTAAAAAGACAGAGGTCAAGGTCATTAGCAGAAAAGCCCTAACGCCAACATGCAAAGTTATAGTGCAAGACAGAATGTTGAGACAGGAGTAGTAAAGTACTTGGGCACTATCGTAAGTTCACATGGAAGAAGCAACTTAGAAATAAAGACAAGAATCACAAAAGCAAAATTTCGATCTCAAAAAATGAAACAAATTTAAAAAAATAAAAAATCATCAATACAGACAAGGAAAAGAGTCCTACAGTGTTACATTGAGCCTTTCCTTGAGAAGAAAATTGAGAGTACCATGGACATTGAAAGACACCAATGAAAATATTCTGAAAAAAACAGAATCAAGAAGAGCCTTCAAGAAGAAAATAAGAAAAAGAAAAGCAATACATTTCAGACATGACATGTAATGAGAAGGGAAAAAATGGAACATGTGGTTACAACAGGAAAAATGATAGGAAAGAGATCTAGAGGATGACAAAGAGAAAAGGCGTATGACGGATTGGCAAAATGGTTGGGAGTGGAGAATGTTAACCATCTGATAAGAGCTACTTTCGATCAAGAAATATGAAAGGACATGATTTGTCAACACTGTTCAGCAAGACACTTGATGAATGATGAATGAACCTTGTGGATCTCCTTACTGTCAGTAAGACCCACCCTTTCTACAAAATAAGATGCAATGGTGACTTACTTGAATTTCAAGAATATCTTTTCCAAGCAAGTGGAGTTTCATTGTTGTGTTTTCCTTTACTTTCAAAGCAGTACTCAAAGATCTGGAACAAAGAACAGAAAAAAAAAACAACAGGATATATATGGATCACACATTCCTATTCCTTAATCTATGTCATAATGCACTTTTTCTGCTCTATGCATCCATTGAAAAAGAAGAAAGTAGAGAATGTTGTTTTTAAAGGCAACATAATATTATTGTACAATTAAGGGAATAAGACATCCTGTGATGATGAAAAGATTACGTTTCTCTTTCCCCTTCATTATTTCTGGCCTTCCCATCTCATTCTGCTTTTCACGTCACTGAATTCTTAACAAGCTTATGGAGCTTTTTTTTTTTCATATAACTTAAATGTAATTTTACGCTGATAAATTTGAGCTATGATGAACACCGCCATTTGGACAAATTTAACATTTTTGATTCATGGCTTTGGTTGGCTTAGTGTCTCATATTATTCATTCTGAGCACATGCCCAATCCATTAAAATCTTCTTTTCAATGATTAAGACAGAATTTTATTCACTCCAAATTCCAGTTCTTATCACCATCTCTTACTTACTGGCGTTACTTACATAAGATTTGTTCGTTCTGTTTTTGCCCAGGTTTTGGAAATAATTATGTTCACTAGAATCGCTTTTCATTCCCATTCCAAAGTCCACAACCTCTGAAACTGCTCACTTTGTTCTTTCAATCCTTATTCTTCAACTACTTCCTAATCTCCACTATTTTGCTCACTGACATGTTGTCTACATGTATTATATAATAAATCTGCACCGATAACCAATCTCTCCACTAGTGGTAGAGTGCTTTCTCTGAGATACATTCCTCCAAATTACAACCACCTCTGAGTTCCAACAGAATTTCATTTGACAGAGCACTTTCCTTATAAATACCCCTCGCAATTATGAACACCTCTGAAATTAAACCTGCAACTGGCTATTTGACCCCATTTCCATTACCAACCATGGTGATTTACGACCACCTTTTGACCCAAATTTCCAGAGGCCCACTCAAACATCTTCGCAGATCTTGTAATTTGGTCATACTTCTCAAGCTACACACTAGGCCTATTACGACATGTGTCATAGGCTATGTCTCTGCATTGGAAATTGAGCCAATCTAGTCTAGGCTAACCTAGTTCTAAGTCGTACTCAGCACTGTGTTGAGTGAGAAAACTTGGCGCTTGATAGATCAGCTTTGGCCTAGGTAGGCATCGCCGGTTCACCTAATTTCAGTGGGAGTGTCTTTAAGCACGCAATTGCATGCAGGGAATCATAATATGCTATACGCACGCAAAGGTGTCATAATTTGCTATAAGCACGCAACGTTCATCAAACCAGAGGTACCCGTCAGCAAAAGCACAATTAAACTTCAGTACCAGTAGTTAATTCCATGGTGCGTGGCGTGTGAATTGTCTTCGGTAGTGCTGAATATAAAGTCAATAAGTTTTCAGCAAAATAGGTATGGCGATTCGCTGAGTCGCACTGCTCCACGTACACATTACACTGCATTTTGAGTATTGGTAAATGATATTATTGATAAGCACACAGATTAGACTAGACAAAATCACAGAAGTAAATAATTATGATTCAATGTGCAACATCCTTACTAAATAGCCCCACCATCAACATCATCATTATCTTTAAGACTATGCATTTAGGTTGTTGTATTTTCATTTCAAATTATTTGAAACCTTTTTGATCGGTAATGGACAATATTGACGTCCTAACAGTATTGATGTCAAAATTTTGAGTGTAGAAAAAGTCGTTTTTTTATTTTTTTAGTGCAAACCGTCAAATTAGTGTTTTTTCGCTTAGACACAAAAGCCAAAGCTATTGGTCCATCCATTGCGAGGTCTAGGCATAAAATGATTAGTGCATAATACATATTGGGCGTGTTTTGATTGATTGATTGTGAATTATGTCCAGTGCATCCAGTGGGGACAATCTCAGGGCCTTTTCTTTATTAGTTTCTTCCCAATATCTAAATTTTGTCTCTCCCTCATGCTTGAAAAGGTTCAAGGTATCTATAAAACAATACATAAAAATAAAAAATATAGAGTTCAGGGTTTTTTTCATCGTCAATCTTGACTATTACTCTAATTTTGTTTTACTGGTTTAAAAAGGGTATTTATAACACAATATATACAAAGACAAACATTTTCACATTTGGTTGTAAAGTTGGATGGTTTTAAAAAAAAGCCAAGATGTTGTTGGGTTCCACATTTCGGAAGATGTTATACAGATTTATTTCACTGTAAAACTTGTTTCTTATGTAATTTTCGTACTGAGCATGTAAGGCAAACGTCAAACTGTCAATGGTTATAAGACCGTACACATGGGTCTACATTTTTATAAGATACCCACAGATATCACAATAACAATCCATAACAATTAAGAGAGCTCAAAATGCTGCTGCCGCCTGGCGTGAACACACAGTAGTTTTGTTGTGCAGGAAACATTTTGTTGTGAAGGAAACCTAACAATTACACAATGTGTGTTATGCTTGAAAATAGGACACCATATGACACATCTAAGATGCATACTTTTACCAGTCAATTGCAGCATCTCAGGAAATCACCCAAACATATTAATATACCAGCGCAATAAATCCCTGCATGAAGCCACATATTTGAATTTGAAACTGTTAGTGATATTGAAATCATACATGACACTATTAATTTGCTCTACATGTATGTTGTGTGAAACAGAAACAGAGATAAGAAGTTCAGAAACCTTCATGGAGTCTGCACAACAGTTCTTTTAATTTTCAAACTTTCTGAGTTCCTCGTATGTTCAGCTGAACTTGTTTTTAAATCTAGTTTCAGATGATTACAAAAAAAAAGTTTTCATAATATGTAAAAGTACGAAGGGCGAATCAGAATCCAATACGAAAAGTGTGGAGAACACTCCACCTTTCTGTTGCTTATGGATGTTGAAATGTGTGCATAAGAGATGAATATTATGTACATCTGTGAGAGTTCGGAATATGGCGATTATAGACCCCTACTTACAAATTAACTGTTTTTACTCTTTCATTATATGACATGACTTAAATGTCGCTGCCTGATGATCATCGGACAAGGGCTGCCTCCGCTGCATCTCTGATTTTCAAGGAAAGGATCTTCCACTGTTCTCTGTCCATGGCAATGGTTCTTATCAGGTCTTCCAACATTTTGAGGCTGATATTTTGCTTTGAGAAGCATGACAGGTCTTTTTTTTTTTTTTTTAATCACAATGGGGAAAAAGATCTCTGCTGCAGGCAATAGCGTGTGTAAAGCAAATTCTGCACGGAATACAAATTCTGTATGGGATGCACACAATTGTGTGCATATAGCCAATTTAGACAGAATGCACGCAATTGCATGCTTATAGTAATTTTGGTGGCATGTACAAGCAATTGCTGTGCTTGTAGGCTCTGCCAATTTCAGTGCTTGAAAAGGCGTACAAGTAGTGCTTCTGAATCTACAGATCCAACCTTGAATTCATTTTTTTTTACTTTTACACATGTTTCTTTCAAATTTATGTTGCTTGTGGACTAGAGGTGGGGGCTGTTTTTCCAAACGTCCCCCCATACTTCTCACCAGTACATTGATTCCTATTCACTAGATATAGACCACATTATT
>JAOYNN010132711.1:0-11382 GCA_025770095.1 Goniobranchus kuniei | reverse complement strand
TTATAGCGCCTATCATCCACTGAAGAGTGCCCCATGACGCTTCACAAAATAAACTCAATATTACCTATAATAAAAGACATTCAGAAAAAGGAAGCATCAAGGCTTAACTAATGTAAGAAATACCACAACGATACAATTAAATGGCTAGGCAGCGTAAACATACATATTAAAAGATGACAGCGAAAAAAGTACTAACAGAGAGCTTTGGGGGAAATCTCTGTGTTAATATTTTGTCTTGAAAATAAGAAAATAAGGATTGGTATGGATTTAAATGATAAAGGGTTTCATTATGTAGGCCCGAAATGTACAATGATTTCTCATGAAATGCTGATTTCTTTGAGGCACTCTGTAAGTAAAGAGGAATTTTATGACCTCGGGTCTTTATTTGGCACGGAGATATGATTTAATTCTGCTAAATAATCTCGCGACATAGATCTACCATTCAAGCATATTTGCAAAAAGCATAAGTTCAATCAGGACAGACACTTCCTTTTAAGGTATTATTTAGCCCTGTTGCCAATGGAACCATGCATGTTGATGCGATCCAACCGCACGCGTGTCCAAACGAGCTCCGCCTGGCGCCCGGGAGGTTGGATCACGTCAAAATCTAAGCATGTTGAATGGGTGGATGGCTTATTCACAAATAAATACATTTTAGATTATTCGCTCGAATTCAGGATTTTCACACAATGTGTATTAGAGTTGGTACCATACAATAGGCTTAAAAAACCTTTTTTGAAAATTTTGTCGCTTATGCGGTTGGATCACGGGGCTAATGTCATTTGTGGCCCTAATTTTTGCCAAAGTATCGCTGTTAGGTATCAAGCTGGTTTTAATAATGCAAAAATCTCCGTCTGAGTTAAAAGGCTTGGGACTTCGCTTTGATGCACATATATGTATTTAAATAAAGGATTGAATAAGACAAAATGAAGAAAAAGGGGCCAAATGTGAATGATGGAATCGAAAGTTCCACTTTGTATCTGTATCAATGTGGCCGCATTAGAAATGTTTTGTTAATCTATTTTGCAAGTTAAAGTTTGGTTTCCAGAATTGTATATATTACACAATCTAATGTCTATAGCCATCATAGTAATCTAATGATTCTGTTAATAAAATTCTATTCTCCTCCTTCCAATCTGTAACGACAGCGCACCACTAAAACGGTCTAGGAAGTTCACTAAAATGTGTAAAAATCATAGTGAATTTGATCCTATACCTACTAGTCTCATGAAAAATCTATCAGAAAGGGTCACATACTAGATCTTATACTCAAAAGTATTCGTTTAACTCCTGCTGAAGACAAATCATCTTGACCCAGATGTCTTTACAGAACAAATAATAATAAATAGCAATAATAAATTAATAGATTAATAAATAGTTTAATAAACAGTGGGATGACACGATGAACAGAAGTTGAAAGAAGTATTAGCACACAAAAACAACAAACAAAACTACAAACCATCAATAGAACCAAATAAAACATATTAGAATGTTTAAAGCGGCTAAAATTTGGTTCCAATCTGTGCTTGTGCTCCATTGACTGATTGGTTCAACCCGAGGAATCCGTCTGAAACTAAGGAAATCATATACGTGTTCCCTCTGGCGTCTACCTTTTTCGTCATAATTTTTACCCCTCGGCCTTGCGGGGTTCTGAACTGCTGACCTATATAATAGATGTAGGTTGTCCTCAATTACACCAGACTAGTCTGTGACAAGGGTGAAAATTTCTGGTCACAACACCGAAAGAGGGCATGCAGTGCAAAAAGAGTACGCAGTGGTGTGTAATTATGTATGTATGTATGTATGTATGTATGTATGTATGTATGTATGTATGTATGTATGTATGTGTGTGTGTATGTGCGGAATTTCGTCATTTCAATTGTGTAGCATGCCAAGTTTTTATTGTTTATTTTGTACATCTACTTTGGAAGTCAAAGTCTCTGTGAAAGCACGACATGGTATTTCTAATTTTTCAGTGTTTTCGTGTCGTCCTTTCAACTTGCTATTCATGTCCATCATTTTTAACCTTGTGAGCATTTTATCGTGGTACCTTTTGTAGTATGCTTAGTGCTAATAACCAAAGCTTTGGTCCTTTCACTCGAAGGAGATCCCACTTTATTGATCAATAATGAAGTAGAACAATCCAAATACGATGGGTGAAGGTAGACACAATAAGAGCAACCCAACAATCAAACAGGTGGACATATTGTGTATGGATTCGGAAAATGACTTGCCTCTTTCACTTCCGAGAGCAAAAGCAGATACTGAAGGTGACCTGACCTTGTCAGTTATCAAATTATCGCTTGAGACCAAACGACCTGATCTAGAAGCTGAAACGCATATGAATTGCGATGTTAATTTCAAAAGTCCCCCAAACCAGAAAGCATTTATCATGAACTGAGAAACATGTCTCAAACAAAATGGCATTGCTATATGTACCCATGATCAGTATTTTGATGAGGTCTTTTGAACTTTCAACGTGATCTTTATGCCTATTGTCTTTATGTTATGACCATCAAATAGTGGCATCATTGACAGTTCATGTAGTATGCACAACACACTTAATCAAAGCCTTGCTGCTTTCGGAGAAGCAGGTCCTATTTAATTGACGAGCTATGTAGTGGAACAAATGGAATCTTAGGATGAAGTCACCTTTTTGATGACACAAAACGGACTGATTCTGTGCTGAGTCATGAAGGTAACTTCAGGGGAGAGTGATGAGTCTCAGCATAACATCTCACAAAACACTGAAAATGACATTCCAAGTAAGAAGGATATTCAAAAGGTGCAGACAATGGCAACAATTATCGAGAATCCGTCAGATTCTGCCTTCTTTTATGCAGATTGCGAACCTCGAGAAACAATATCGTAAGCTAATACACCCAGGAAAAGAAAATAGTCTACAACATAAGAATAGAAAAGGGCGTGAAATCCAGGACGTGAATAAACAACAGCATCAGGAAAGAAGATTTGAAATAAAGTAGTTGGACAGCGAAGTCAGAGATATGAACAATATAACAACAACAACAACAACAACAACAACAACAACAACAACAACAACAACAACAACTACATAAATCATAAAAAGCATGTAAAAAACCAAATACAGAAAACAAAACCCGGCAAAAAACTTGTAAAGGGACAATGGCCACCAAGACCCAAGCAGTGCATTTTAATAACCTTGCAGGATTTTCTACAGTTTTTTGTGCAAAAAATAGCTTGTTCCAGTTCGATGGCAAGAGACCACCCTCACAGTATTCTTACCTCATGCAGCACACGGAAATAGGGGACAGAATATGAGCCAAATCCCCGCCTTTGTGAGGAGACAAAAACAGAAGATAAAGGGCATAAGAAAGAAGAAGCTCTCACTTTTCCTTAGTCGCATTGTACGACTATAATTGATGGGCAGAAGTAGCAGTGAGCCTTTTCTGCTTCTTCTCTGTTAAGGATGCCACACGAAGACATTTCAGTGGTAAAAGAATTCTTTATGATAGAAGGTATGACGATGACTGATAGAAGAGAGAAAAAAAACCGGCGGGTAATTACCAATGAGAACATGCCAAAACTATATAAAGAAAATACATCTACAAGGAAAAAAATAGTTTCCTTATATAAAGAATGTATGCAATTAAACTTTCTGTTAGTCTTCCCAAAATATATGCCATTTTTTGGCCTCATCCCGAGAGATATAGTTTTGTCTGGAGACCATGTTAAAGGAACTCGGCTCCAATACAAGACCTAAGTGTGATTTCAATAGGTGCGGCATTAACCCCCAGCTGATCTAGCATCGTCTGCATCGAACGGCGCCAATGGGCGTTCCACATAAAGACCCACATTGTCAGATTGAAGTTAGAAGCAACAGCCAGCAAAATAATAGAAAAGAAAATCCCTTCAGCGGCAGAGAGTCAATTCACCCCCTGCCAGAGATGACATCTAAAACAAAACACCAAGATGTGGCCAGAAACATATTCAATATTGCAGCATACAAGACTGCTGTAGGTCAGTAGATGATGATGACGAACATTGATGATGATGATGATGATTATGATGATGTGATGATGATGATGATGTTGATGATGATGGTGATGATGATGATGATGATGATGATGATGATGATGATGATGATGATGAAATTTATTGCGTGGTTCTAGTTTCAGTTTTCAACATCGTAGGTTGCCATACATGAGCCACAAGGTATAGCACAATTCAAATGACTAACCCAGTCAAAGTATACTGACACCGGGCCGACCAGTCTCAGAACGTATCTAAGAATGCTGAGCGCCAAGCGAGACAGTTACTAAATTGCAAATTTTAATGTGTTGGTATGACTCTACGGGGGAGCGAACCCGCGACCTCCCGCTTATGACAATGATAATGATGATAATGATGGGGATTGTTATGCTGCTGATTACGAAGATGATGCTGGTTATGATGAGGAGGCTTCTGCTGCTGCTTATGGTGATCGTGATGATGATGATGATAGTGACCAGCAAAAGAAATGTTATGCTGTCAAGTCCATACGTTAAAGGAAGTTGTTAGGGGACTGTGCAAGTCCCCTGGGGTACTGCATAAGGGACTGTACAGTCCCCTGGGGTACTGCAACGAAACAACCTATGACCTTTGGGTATACTTTTGAGTCTCCTCACTCAAGGCTTTTGATCCTTCAAATTCTGTTTCTTCATTTCAAAGCAACGCCCTGGAGAGTGTGAGGGCTGATTTCAAATCCATACATTCAGTGGGTTCTTTAACGTAAGATGCAATGTAATCCAAATCCATGCGTTTAGTGGGTTCATAATGTTTGGCGTTGAGTATTTTAAATTGGGGCAAGTTTATCATAATCCGCCAGACATTTGACACTACTCGTCATGGCTTGAGTAATAATTGGTGTGCATGTTAAGAATCCTATCGGATGAGTAGCCTGACTTACGTATTTGTCATGGTAAGTTACAAAATGTATACTTTTATGAGACTTTTTTTGGTCCAAAAAATATGAAAAAATATGGAAAAATTAGGACACGTGTTGTACTAACCGCTGTATTAATTTCACTTTCGTGTGATTTCACATACTAAAGGTATTCCAGAAAAATCGATTTCACGCTATGTGGAACGGACTATTACATTGTTTTCATGAAGTGGCTACGTAGCAAAAAAGTCATTATAACACCCATTCAGCTTCGTTGTAGCTTAGTTGTACAGATTTCATCAGCTAGCCATTGAAACGCATTAGGCATTGAAACATCTGGCAACATGGCCTGACTACTCAACTGGCATCTTAGTATTGTATTATTTTGTTTACGGGAATCATACCGTCCAAAGGTTGAATTTTGCATTAGAACAACACAGATCTCGGGGTCACTACTGAAGTGAATAGAGAATAAAATAAAACTGACGAGAAGATATGTGAACGTTACGGAAATAAAATAGAAACACGTCAATGGCCAGAGAGTGAGTTAGCAATGTGAAAGAAATTCACAAAGCAATTTTTGCAAAGAAAATAATAATCAATATAAATAAGATTGAAGAATGAGAGTGGTTCATGGCTACACCTTTTACTGTCATCATTTTATTACAGAATTAAAACTTAAACTATCAACACAAAGATGGCGGAGAGAATAAAAGCAACGAATCTAATAATGGCCCTTCAGAACGATGTTCAGAGTGCCATTGACAAACGAAGATACCAATGAAAACATTCAAGGGGAAAGGAGGACCTTAGTGAACAAAATTGGAAAAAGACAAGTCATATTTCTGGCTTTGTATTGAGAAGACAGAAAATGGAACATCTGATTACAACAGGAAAAGTAAACAATAAGAAGAGCCGAGGACGTCAAAGAGAAAACATGCTGGAAGGGATGGCAAAATGAATGGGAGTAGAGGATGTCATTAAAATGATAAGAGCAAACTCTGATCGAGAAGTGTTGGAGGATAATATGAGTGTCAACATTTATCAGCAAGACACTTGATGCTGATTGTGGAGTGAAGAAGAAACACATCAATAGAGAGAAGATTACTGAGAAGATACATTCATGATCCTATCCGGATACAAAAACAGGTCTGAAGGGGGACGGTGTGCTGACTTGGACATGCTATAGTTATAGCGCGCTCACACCAAAAAGTCGTTTAATAGAGTCTTAGGAGTACATTGTTCTTACTACAGATTGCACTCAATCTCTCTTTCTCATCAATTGCTATTCTCACCGACCTAAATCTATCGTTCTGATAAGCGTTCTAACAGCTTTTTACTTTTAATACCTTATACCGTGACAATAAAATTCCACTGACTGTCGGTCATCGGTGATCATCGTGCAATGAAACGCATTGTCACAGCAAGCGTTGGCTAACCTGTCCTGTCCAAGCAAAGTTTGAACTGACCTATGGGAATGATCGTAGCAAAATTATTCTTTGCAGATTGGGAATCAGCGCAACAAAATTAAGATAATGTCCGAGAAGGAATGTATTTTTAACAATAATAAAGGACTTTTTTGGAAATGGGGCGTGTGTGTGGTGGGGGAGAGGGGGGAAGGTTGTGTCATAATTGTTGATTGTGCATCACTGCAGTGGGTAGTCGATGGGTATTTTTATAAGAGTGTAGTCTCCAATAGGCTATTCACAATCAGATATTTTAACTTTGAGACTGAAAGAAGGTTACAACCACACATGGGCTTTTCAATACAGCCTACAAAAGGCAGGATTGTGTGGCAAAACCAGCAAAGTATACTCAAACAATCCACTGCACAAGCCTGGAGGGAAATTCGTGAGGAGAAAATCTTGAAGAGAGGACTTTTGATCTGACTACTTCAGTACGAAAATTATCACCTTGATCACTTTGCACTCTAAACGTGCAATTTCAAATCAAGCGTATTATTATATGACGTACTTCAATTATAAACTTGCGCTGGTGTGGTCGAAAGATCTCGGAACTTTGGTTCCTCACACGATCCGTCTTGTTTGCGCTCACCAGTGGTTTCTGTTGTTGGCCACAGTTCTGAGATGCTTGAAGTCTTGTAGGGAGGATAGTATGTACCCCTTGATCTTTTTGAGATCGTTGGCAAGCGTCATTGGGAGGGTTATAATAGCTCTCCCTCTGTAGTTTTTGGTATTTGTTGTTTTGAAGTATATGTAGAAATCCGTAGCTTTATTTGCTGGATTGCAGGATATCTTCTCAAAACCTGTCCGAAAAGGATTTGGATCCAAAATGGCCTCCAGCTGCATTTTTTATAGAGTCTTACATTTGATATCTTCAATGGGTAGTATATTCCAAGAAATTTTGTCAATCGTTTTCGGTGGAATGCATCTAGGATTTCTTCATCAGTTTTTGTTAGTGCCCACGTGGCGCTGTTGTACAGGAGGATGGACTTTACAATTATTTTGATTAATACTTGTAAAGATATACAAATTTTCCTTAGCCACATCCTGCTTCTTTTTAATTGACAATTTTCATCTTTCAGAACCACTACAATGGTAACTAGGATAAGTCTACTTCTCTTCCTCCACATCCCATTCGTCTTCTTCTTTCATTTTCACTACTTCTCTATTACTACTACTACTACTACTACTACTACTACTACTACTACTACTACTACTACTACTACTACTACTACATCATCATCATCATCAGCAGCAGCAGCAGCAGCATCAAACAGTAGTGGGAGTTCGGCCTTGCTCGAAGCTCGCTCTGGTCTTGAGAGTATGGTTTATATTTGGATGCCCCACATCCCCTCTACATAGTGTCTTATGCTTCACTTGACTTGCATCACAGTTGCGCACATTCATGGCCAACTTTTGAATACATAAAGTATGCGACTTAACGTTAACCACAGTCGGAACACCATTAGGGTGATGGGTTGGGGAGAAAGACCGGGATAGAAATGATGTACACTAATAATGATTGCATGTTATGTAACGTTGTGCATGAGCGAATCAGCATAGGGAACGAAATGGCAATGTTTAAAAATAGAAGTTGGCTTACTAACAGTAGAAGATTAAACACGTAACATTTAGTAAAATGGTGGTACAGGGATGAGACCAGGGTTAAAATTTAAAAAGAAATCATTAATTGAATTGCATTTAATCGGATAGCCACTGTTAGTACCTTTATTACTTGTATAAGCTCATGGAAACGCATAGGTTTATTGAATTGCCTTTTTAAATAAGGAATGTTTACATTTACTAGTACATAAGAGTGTTTCTGTTTTATTCCAAAATATTTGGCACTTCGTGTATAAAGCGCCATTTCAATGACAACGTCTCATTATCATCATCCTGATCATTTGAAGAAAAACTACACGGGAGACCGAGCGTTTTTTTCACGTACGAACATAGTTCTCGTTCTTAGTTGTAAGAACGATGTCGTTAAAATGACTCCATTGGTGTGAACGTCCTGTAACTGCTAATGTTAACTGTTAATGTAACTGATGCCGTCGACTATCAGATTATGTACTTTGGAGAGCTTTGGAAGATGTAACAGCAGTTTTTTCCTTCTCTCCGTGTTCTCTACGTTTCTCATGGTGTCACTAAACTCCAGGTCAGATGATTCTCGCATGTTGTTATTTAATCTTCAAGAGGAAGTGACCAGCCGTGGAGGAATGTTCTTGGAATAGCCTTTAAAGTAAGGCAGAAACGACAGTGAGCCGGGTACGAAGTGAAATGCAGTTCGCCATTCGACATCCACCATCCCCATCCCCAAAACACTAAAAATGTCCTCATAGTTTCGAAAGTGAACACCATGAACCATGACCTCTAGCTTTTAATAGATTCCAGTGAGGACATACAACCAATTCATAAAGTCAAAAATCCATGAGCATCGCAGTAATTATATTATAATTTTAAATTGCCATTCTCTAGATCTTTGAGAGATTTAAAAGGGCCTAACGGTGAAATGTTTTATGAACAAAATAGATAAGACAATAAATAAGTCTTGGAGTTTCATTCTAACTTCCAAGTTTAATAATTCTTCTCAGTCCATTATCATCGTTTGTCCTCCCGCTTGCTGACTCTTCCCGTTAGATCTTTACTTCCACGGAGTCATGCGCATTCTTACATTCGTACAACATCTCATTCATCATTCACATTCTAATATTAATAATATTATACATGTAGTGTAGATCACTTCATTCCTCCCCTTTTTCAAAACACAAAAGTCAAAACTGAAACTTGAAAATAAAAGCTGTGATTGACCAAACCCGGCTCAGTGTACGTTCAAATTCTAATAAAGTAATTCAGAGTAAGAAGGCATAAATTACTCAAAACAAAACAAGAAACTTTTAAATTCAATACACCGCATCGTTAGTCCCACCCATATCTTAGTGGAGGTTTAACTTTTCTAGTGCTTTTCCTTTTAGTAAAAGTGGAAGAATTCATTGGTTGATCATTAATTAGTACTTCTTTTGCCTTTGCTTCTGAATTAGTTTGATCTTTATCTTCCCCTGATTTTTGCAATCGATTGTCTTCAACATTATTAGGTTCAATCTCAATAGTACTGGGTTTAATGTTAGATTCATTACTTTCTTCAATATCTGGTTCAGTATTCGGGAAATTGTACTTGTTCATATGTGTGCTATTTCTTCTATAGACAACACCTTCATTGTCCTTTACTTTACAACTATTCCCCAACTTCTCCAAACGTGTATAAGGTTTAGGTTGAAAATAAGGATAGATTTTATCTTTGGGATTAGAGTCTTTTACCAGTACTGTATCACCAGTTTGAAGATTGATAGACACTGCATGTCTTTTCTCATCTAGGTAAGCTTTATTGCTTTGCTTTTTGAGTAGATCTCTATCACGTACTTCTTCATCAATTATTCTTTTATTGTCATAATATGCACCTTTTTCAGGCAGTTTAGTTCTGAGCTTCCTGTTAAACATCATCTCTGCTGGGGTTTTGTCGGTTGTGTTGTGTGGTGTTGTCCGATAAGCAAATATATATTCTTGGATTTCTCTTTTCCAATCTCTTCCTGTACCTCTGTCAATCTTTCTTCTCTTCATCGAAGATCTGTTTTGTCGTTCAACTTCTCCATTTGCTGCTGGATGTAGGGGTGTAGAAAATCTATGACGTATTCCATGTTTTTGAACAAATTCTCTCATGTTATCCTACTAGAATTGGGCAGCATTGTCACTTATGATGAATATAGGCAATCCATGTGTCATAAACAATCTTTCCAGAGTGTCAATTGCTTTATCAGATGTCGTCTTTGTTGTGATTTCTACTTCATACCATCGACTGTAGTAGTCTATAACAACTAAAACGCACTGTCCTGAATCCAAAGGTCCTAGAAAATCCTTGCTGATGTGTTGCCATGGTCCTGTGGGTAAGCATGTTGGTTCTAATGGTTCTGGCTTTGATGGCATTCCCACTAGTTGACAAGCGTGACAGCTTTTAACACATTGTTCGACATCTTTCTCCATGTTTGGCCACCAAACTTTTGTCCGTAACCTTTGTTTTGTGCCTTCTTCTTCTTTAGGTACCGTGTCTGAAATAGATATGGCGATCATGTTCCTCCACTCATACCTGTCCTCAGCTAAGCTTATAAGGTCGTTGTTGCTACTATTCTGTATTGCCCATGAATTAAGACTTTCAATAAAAGTTATTCTCTGTCTACCTCTACTACGTTTGCCTTTTATCTTTCCTGTTATGGCTAGATGTTCTAGACCCTTATGGCTGAGATGTTTCTGTTTGTTAGTATTGATTTTTTGTTTGTTTTGGAATGCATCTTTGGCCATGGCTATTCTTTTTTCTTATTTCACCTATGCATTTACCATCTGACGTTATTAAGTAGCCAGGGTATTTGAATTTTGAAACTTGTTTAATTTGTTGTCCTTTTCTAACTAGATTGCATTTGGGGTTCGTAGGTTGTTTTTTTTTTAAACAACCATACATTCAGTTTTTTTCACATTTAGAGACAGGCCCATTTTTTCACTTTCATACACAACAGTGTCCAAAAGTGTTTGCAGCTGGTCTTCGGATTCTGCCATTAAATCTGTGTCATATGCATATCTAAGATTATTATGATTTTCACCATTTACCTTTAGTCCTGGAATATTCTCCAAATTCCTTAAGATCATTTCGCAATATAGGTTAGAAAGATCAGGAGACATTACACATCCTTGACGCATTCCTCTTTTAATGTATTTAAAGTCACTATGCTCTCCCTCAATTCTTACGGCTGCAGTTTGGTCCAAGAATAGATTACAAATAACTCTTAGATCATTACCATCAATGTCTAGTTCATGTAACATCTGAAATAATTTTTCGTGTCTGACTTTGTCAAAAGCCTTTGAATAATCAATAAAGCAGAGGTGGAGATTTTTTTTGCATTTCTATACTTCTTTCCATAAGCATTGACAAAGTGAATATTGCATTTCTAGTTCCTTTATCAGGCACAA
>JAOYNN010132600.1:0-11382 GCA_025770095.1 Goniobranchus kuniei | reverse complement strand
GCACCCTGGGACCCCCCCCCCCCAATTATCCGCCCTGAATAGTATAGTAAAATTCACATTTTTGCATGCTTCTTGCACTGGCAATGAAGACATTTATTATGAGAAGGAAGCAACTGTGTCGCGATTTTTGATAATAATTTTGTCTCATATTATGATTAATGTAAAGGTTGATACCTCAATGAAGTGTTAGTCACTAAACATCAAAGAAATATTTGCCGCTTTAGAACATCTACATCAGTCACCACCAAACTATTTGCAAAACCTTTCGGCCACCAAAAATTTAACCTGCAAAAGTTCAGAACATTTGGATTGTAGGTTCTAAAGATAGGCCTATCAGAGGGAGAAAGTCGGCAATACAACTGGATCTATATTGTGTTCTCGTAATAGTCTACATGAATGAGGATTTCATAATAAACATTGTGTTTAAAAATCGCCTGGAGTGAACAGCTTTTCATTTTACAAATAGGAGTGATGAATGAGTAAAACCAGAGGGTAAATGCCGGTAAATGCTAATGTGTCAGTTCTGGTAAAACATAGGTCTAGTGTAAAATAAAAAAAACGCTGGTCGAATAAGAGCCAGCATGCCGACTCTCTCACGACCGCCTCACTGAGAAGCCAGCGAACACCCGCCTGCCAAGTCCCAGAGAAGGATGGAGGCACAGAGGAGGACCACCCTTTATCACGTGATCACAACAAATCACGACACAAAAAAATCACTTCCGCCGGGATATTGATTCCGGTTCATAAGGCACTGCTTGCAGAAGAGCAACCACCGTTCACACTTGTTGACAGCCAAGGCTATTTATTTATCTTTTTCAATTATTTTATATGCTCATGTTTGTCAGTGCCTCTCATCGACTAGATTGAGGGAACCATGCTTTGTACATAAATGAAGGTATTAAATCTTTTACTTATGCATATTGCATACGGCAAGGCTACCCTTCCATCCATTTATGGACCTGTTCCAGACGTATATCTGGATTCTAAAACAATACAATATAATTTATACTAGCCTGCTGTAAAAGAGGACCTTCCCAAACGAACGGGGGATCTAGATATCTACATTTAATGACGTATAGTGAGCGTGCAATGTTAGATATCTTAGCAGGATTCCCAAAAAACCCATTCAGCTTCCCCCACAGTTGGAATTTTGATTATGGCATCTTATTTTTAATTTATCAAAGAGAAAGGTGAAAAGAACTCAGAAAAATTTATTTGAAAAAGAAACAACATTTTAATGACCTCTAGATTACAGATGTAGAGAGATCTACCCACCAGTACTTTTGCAGACCTCATGTCAGCCATATGGGATAAAGTGATGGTTGGGATCCTACCCTTAGAGATCTGTAGGCCTATAGGTCTACATGTCATCAGTAGGCTTACATATTAATTATGCGGTTAATTAATCACAGGCTTTTACTTCACATTCGAAATTGCTTCTTTACATAAGAAACAGAGGCATGAAGTATTGACCGGATGTGCACTCTATTTTTCATTAGACAGCCGCTGCGTATGATTGACACAGTGACAGCACACGTGTTTGCGGAGTGGGTAGCATCATTTGATACTCTATAAAACTTCTTGCATCTAGGACAAAAGACTAAAAATAGGCCTGACTTGCAAATCCATATAAGCTATTACTTAATTTACAAAGTGGCTACTTTCTGACACCTTGCTTAGTAGGCCAAAGGCCTCTTAAGCTAAAGACAAAAGAGAAGCCTTTGAAAAATTTGGCCTAAAAAGTGCTTCACATAAAAAGTGGTAAATTTTTACTTTTACACCTTTTCATGGTGACGCACTGTCAGTAGGAGTCTCACGCTATGTGCAGTCCAATATCAGATATCAATGCGCGTGGAAGACCTTTCCCCCCGCAACCCCTCCTATCTAAAAAACATCCCTTGAGGGGTTTATGGTAAAGTGGTTTATGCTCAAGGGGTTGCCACAGCCTAAACCTGGCAGCTAAGCCTACCTCTGGCAGTGATGGGAGGATACCCGGGTACCCATGGGTAATAGGTGTTACCCAACTACCCGGGTAGTAAGTTCGGGGGTTGGGTACCCGTCAGTTCTTCATATTGGCTTACTTAAAAAATTTTTTTATCTGCTTTCCTTTTCCATGAGCCTGTTTGGTCCCACCAGTTGAAAATGTTTCATTATTGCTGCAGTATTTCAATATTGGCATAATCCACTGTGAGATGAAAATATTGTTTTTTTATTTTACTAGTTTACATCCATTGTTACTCACATTATATTATTCACAATAAATAATATTCTATGATTCTTCATCATTAATTTTAATGTGGATAAGATTCTTTTATTATTGTTGCAATATTTCAAAAGTGAAGAAGAATGTTTTAAAATGGTTATTTTTACTCAGTTACAATCCTTGAGTCTCAACATATTTAATTGTTTCAAGATTATTTACTTGAGTGCATTTTGCAGTCGCTGATTAAAAAACAAAACAAAAGAAACACCCACACAAAACACAAAAAATTAAGAAAGTGGATTCGATCCAGCCCTAGATTTGGTTGAAGCATACACAGTTTTCAGATTAAAAGAAAACGGTTATCTCCCTTGCAGGTACCCGGGTAATAAGTCGCAGGTACGTGTATTACCTGGGTAGCAAAAAGGGCGGGTAATCCCAGCACTGATTTCCGCTTTGCGTTAAATTTATCCTCTCTGTGATTCCTAGCTTACAGAGGCGTTGCGATTTATATTTAATGCAGCTGTTCTGTTCAGGTTACGACTGCAATGGTGATTTATATAGAACGCATTAAGCTTCACTGGGTTTAAGACTTGAAAAAGGAAGAAAGCACAGGGTTTACTTTTATGGTCTCAGCTTCTACTTTGTGCAAGATCAAATTATTCCTGCAATGTTAAAATGTTCTTTACCACCCTAGATAATCATTAAAAATTTGTATGGAACTTGTGTCCTCCTGAAGGATAGTTGGCCCAATACTATATCTAACACTGACCTTTAGGCAAGAACAGGACAACTGGGGATAGAAGGAGAACTGAAAAGATGGCAATGGCTTGGACACATACTGATAAAAGATTTAGTCACTGGCGTTCATGGCTCAGGTTGGATGGAGAGGGTTGCCGGTTGGCGTTCAGTCACTGATGGGATGTGCTCCACTGGATGTTGAGAAGGTGAATAAGAAGATTATCCTTTGAAAAGAATGGGCATTGAAGACTGTAAATGTTGAAGACATGAAAAAAGCATTATACACATGGATAAGATTTACAAAAAGCTGTAATAGATGTATTTTATGTTGTTGTGACCCCTGCCAGGATTTTTGTAAGTAAAAAAGAAGAACAAGAAGCAGAGATGTAATACTGATATTTAAGTATTTAGAATGTTGTCATAAATCATGAAATTGGACATTCAAATGTTTTTCAGAGCAATGGATTTTTTACCCATTTTTCTTGGTTATGTCATCCTGTTCGGAATATGTGTCCTCCTGGTGATTTTTTCCAGTGCCTCACCATTTCTCTCCAGTTTGGTTGACAGGATAAAGCATTTCTCCTTGAAAGTAAGTTGTAGAAAGTGCACTTATTGTAAAGAATATTGAAATAGAATGTTTTTCACATATCGTTCTCCAACTTACTAGTCCATCATGGATGTAGTCTTTGGACATGTATTTTTCGAGTTTAAAATAAAAACAAAAGATAAACAAAAAGAAACAATTCTCATCTTACACATTTAGATCATGTAACAAATTTAAAGCATATTTGTCACCAGTGTGTTGATGAATGTGTTACCTCCCTGAAGAAAATTCTGTCAAGCGTAGCCATCCATTAATAATTATTAACTTCGTTCATGAGAGCTTCATCTGTGTCGAATTTCTGACCTCCATGTGATGTTCGAGGGGACTGAAGACATGATAATCAGACGGAACAAGGTCAGGACTGTGGGGTGGGTGGGGTAATATTTCCCAACCATACTGTCAAACATTTTGTTTATGTCATTTCAAAAGTGTCAGAGAGGCAATTAATCGCTGCAAATGTTATGGTCGGAGAGTTGTGTGAGAACCCATCATGCAGAAACCTTTCTAAATCCAAGATAAAAATAAGCAATGTCTTGTAGAGTAGTGCTGGATTGTGCTCGCAATTTTAGTGTGTTGTGATACACAAGCCGTTCAGGGTGAGAATGTTGTGAATAGTCCTGGGACTTGCGAGCAATGACGTCACAAGGTCTAAGAGGCCACTTAGATCGCTAAAAATAGCAACCAAGGGCAAAGCGTGTTTGTGCTTTGTACTAAGGGTGTTGCTGCTGCTCACTCGATGAATCTCACAACACTCTCAACACTCAACACTGAATTTAGTGCATCCAATTCGCACAAGCTGAATCTATCCTCACAACACTGCCAAGTCTCTAACGAGCAGTGACATAGCCAGCGTATGAATGGAGGTGACTTGCGTGTGAGAGGTTTTGACTTCAAGGAAGTAATTTTTACTCAACACGCAACACTCAACACTGATTTATGGAAGAGTGTTGGGTGTTGCAACCTGATGTAGAGTGTTGCCAACTGTTCCGTATAATACGGGCTTGTTCTGTATTTGCCATCTGGAGTCCGTAAGTCCGTATTCAACATTGAAAATCCGTTTTCTGCTTTTTCCGGGTCGTTACAGTGAATATCATGATTTTTAGGCGGAATTGGACAACCAATTAACAACATGAAACAATCGTCATGCTATCTGTTGTGTTCAGCTATTTCGGATACCTATGCAGTGAACCATGTGTGTTCCTAAGTATTTTGTTAGCTTCTTCGTGGTCACATTTTAGCGATAAGCTGCCTGAGCATTTCTCCAGCGTTGTACCTGGATTACCAGTACTTCAAATCTTCCACATTTTTACAGAAATCCGTGCGTTCGCAAAGTTTGGTATTTACTGCCCACCTTACTAAATCAATCCATTAAAAAAAAAAATGCGTCACTGTAGACCTCTGTGGAAAAAAGACCTCCTCCCCCAACAGCAAGCAGCAAACCATGTTTCGTTCATGGTTTATAATATACTTGTCATTCAATACAACGATAAGAGGGAGGGATTGTTTACCTGGCCCAAATGAGGAGGATAGAACGGGCCTGTAAATGTTAGAGATTGTATTTGTGGGCATGATTAAGTGAGTGAGAATACCCATTAAAGATTTTGTGTATGAGTAAAGGAGAAAGGGCATTGGTGTATGTATGAGTACGTGAGATAAGGTATGAAGGATTGTGTATGTGTGAGTGAGTGAATGTATTAGAGGTGATGTATAGATGAATGAGTGAGTGAGGGTATTAGATATCGTGTGTGTATGAGTGAGTGAGTATATTAGAAATTACGTGTGCATGAGTAAGTGAGTGAGGGTATTAAAGATTGTTACTGTATGAGTGAGTGAGTGAGTGAGTGAGTAAGTGAGGGTGTAAGAAATTATTTGTGTATGAGTCAGAGAGTTAGTGTATTAGAGATTGTATGTGTAGGAGTGAGTGAATGAGTGAGTTAATGTGTGTGTATTGGTGAGTGAGTGTCTTAGAGATTGTATGTGAGTGAGTGTATGAGTGTATTAAAGATTGTGTGTGTATGAATAAGTGGGTGAGTGTACTAGATATTGAGTGTGTATGTGTGAATGAGTATATTAGACATATTGTTTGTGAGTGAGTGAGTTTATTAGAGCTGTGTGTATGAGTGAGTGTGTAATATATTGTATGTGGATGAGTGAGTGAATGAGGATATGAGAGATTTTTGTGCTTATGTGAGTGAATGAGTGTGTTAAAGATTTTGTGTGGATGAGTGAGTGAGTGATTGTATTAGAGATTTTGTGTGTATTTGTAAGTGAGTGTATGAGATATTTTGTGTGTATGAGTAAGTGTATTACAGATTTTTGTGTGTATGAATGAGTTAATGTATTAGAGATTTTGTGTGTATGAATGAGTGAGTCATTTAGTGTATCAAAAATTTCTGTATATGAGTCAGTGGTATTTACTTGTGAGGATCATTGTGATTGTCTGTGAAAGTGACAGAGATTGTGTGTGTCTGTGAGTAAATGAGGGTGATGGACTGTGTACTAGTGAGTTAGTGAGTTTGAAATAGATTGCTTGTGTATGTGAGAGAGTGGGGTTACTGGAGGCTGTGTGTATGAGCAAATGTGAGTAGTTAGAATGTGAAAATTTTCATGTACTTGTTTACATAGGTAGAGTTTTAAAAATTCTCTCTTTTTTTGGTTGTACATTTTTGTGTAGAACAAATCTAGAACACAAATACATATTATGTGCCATGTCGTCCTCAACCCTTTTGGGGAATCTGATATAGACCTGGTAAGATGTCACTGGTGCAGTATCTTTGCAAAAAAAAAAAAAAAAGAAAATGGAACTGAATAATCTAGTTTACCAGTATACCTTCTTCTGTAATACTTTATCATTTTCATCTTTTTTTTTGCGTTATGTGATACGGCGCTCGAATGCGTTCCTTATTTTATTTTTGAAAAGTTGGCAACTATGGAACAACACTAATGTAGAGTGATTACTGAAATTTCTAGGATGGTAACCATTTCCTGTTTTAACCACCATCCATCCGTATCAGCTCATCAATGTGATCACTGTTTTCATCATGGGTTAAGGATGGAGGGCGGCTAGTGCATGGCTCAACATCAGGCTATTGCAGTCTTTAAACAAACTACTCCAATGATATATCAGCTTTTTGTTACCTGCTTTTTACTCATAGCATTCTAACCATATGTGGCAATGTTGTTTTTATGAATTTCGTTTTGATTTCTGTCCATTTTTGTGAAGAAATCTAACGATTATGCTCTGACCTCTGTCTGTGACCAATCTTAAAGGGAGGTAGCCATCTTGTTTTTGTTGTATCAACATTGGGCATTTGATGACAGTGCTGAGACTTGGTACTGGGATGGTGCATCTCATAAGCTGTTGTAAACTGTTTATAGATTATATAAAAACATTGCTTGCTTCAAAAGTTACGACATTTTTCACATTACTTACCAAAGAACCCTCGTATTTTTCTTTGATTCTTTGAAAGATTATAACTTTTTTCCATTCAATGTTACTCTATGTAAACACTGCGACAGAGACATGTCTATATATGTTTCCCAGGGAGTGTTTATTTGCATATATCTCAATCGAAAAGCATTCAAGACAACTACACAGGCTTTGTAATAGGAAGGTGTCTTCATATCTTCCCAACCATGACAAATGTGAATTATTGTTCAAGTCAGTAAAGGATCTATTCATGGGCATGTACATGAATTGAATATTTATAGACCTATGAATATACTTAACATTTTTAATCTGATTGGAAAGAAAAAAGACAAAGAGAAACAAGCTACCCTGAAGTTTTAAGGATATGAAAGCTGATTCATTCTTCTTTCTTTCAAGAAAATTGAGGAAAGATCAATCCAGGATCATGGAGATGAATTAAGATAGTAATGGCCTAACTCATTTGGATGTTGCGATACAATTTTGATATGGAACATGTCACATGACACTCCACCAAGGAATTACACCAAACACTGCAGTTCGATAAAAGGCAATGTGTCTGTGTTCCCTTCAGCAGTGATTGTGAAGAATTGTAACTTTCTCATTCTTGAAATCTAAGTGCTTTGAGGATGGGCCCATTTTTTTTTACCTAGGTGGATTTGTTACTTCTTAGGAACAATTTGCAAAGGTTTCGGAGGAGAAGCCAGATGAAATGATGTACATACTATACGTCTTCAAATGTTCAGAAAGCAAGGCCGTGTATCATGATTAAGTACAGGTAGCAAGGGTCATCATCCCATTCTGGTCCCCTGTATAATGGCATTATTTTAACTGTAAAAAAAGATAAATTTGAAACTGCTTGACAATTCTGGAAATTAAATAATTTTGTTGGCAAATGCTACAAGGTCTCCTATGATTATTGTAGGATACAACAGCCTGTATCCTGCAAAGCATAGTGTATGATATTGGATTGACAAAATATTTTGATGACAAAGTAGTCAATCAAGGAGAACCAAACATGGACTTCTCACCCTTTGAATTTTTTCTACTCTTATTAGGGAGACTTTCAAAGGCCTTCATTACTGTAAGGAAATGGTTGAATATCCTGTCAGAAACATCAGTCAGTAGCAGTGTGAGAACATGTTTTGCTAGTTTTGTGCTTCATGTTGAAATGTAAGCTCATCATCAAGATTATCATTTCCAGCATCAGTTTGTTGGCATATCATAAGACTTTGTCTCCTTGATGCTTGCCTTTAAGACATTCCTACCCTCAGCTTGGTTGCAGGATGGAACTTAATGCTTTTTTTTTACATTAGCAATCCACTACTTCATAGGGTTCTTCATTGTTTGCTTTTTACTTCTGTGATGGTGCCTGTTTGATTTGTTTTTCCTAGGATCTTGTGCTTTTTCAGATGTGTAACGTTGATTTCAACTTTTTGACCATATTGAGAAAATGGCATTTCTCAAGACAATATATATCATAATCTGTAGCCGCTAACATTCAATTTTCCCTTGGATGATTTTCAAAATGCTCTGCAGTCAGCTGCCTTCAGAAACAGGGCAACAAACTTAGTAATTTCAACCAAACATATGTGAACTTACAGTAATGTTAAGGGTCTAATTGACACAGTCAGTTTATATGAAGAAGAAGAAAATGAAGAAGAGGAACAAGCAGGAGAAAACGAACTTCTTGGTGGCAATCCCAGTCCATGGTATCTTCTGGATCTTTGTGTGGCATTTCCTCTCAAATCGTACATTTATGAAAGCAAGATTTTCTTTTAAACACTCTTGTGATCAATATTTTGATTGGCATGCTTAGGTACACATTAAGCAGGCTGTGAATGAATTAAATGTTTTCAAAAAAAAAAAAAATCAATTTTTGTAAGATGTGATAAATTTGGGGTCACATTCTGTGTATATGTGATTTAAGAATGTATTGAATTTTTTTGTTGCTTGTTCTTAATCTGTTTTTCTGTTTACGTAGAGGGCAGATTTACTTCAAATGCATGTTTATAGAAATGTATGGTAATACTTCAGAAAGAAGTTGAACACAGTCTTAAGTGGAACCTACCAAAGGTATTTGCCGAAAACTTGAAGTATTTCAAAACAAGTGCTTAAGAAGAATTGCGAAAAAATATTGGCCCAATCTGATATCCATCCAAGAATTTCCCACAAAAACAATTATGGAACCACTTACAATGACCATCAGACACCACAGATGGAAGTGGCTAGGACACGTATGCAGAATGCAACCCACAGCACTTCCAAAACTGCCATAAGATGGACTCCCCAAGGAAAATGAAGGAAAGGTCCTCCTTTGGAAACATAGAGACAAACATTTGAAAGAGAAGTGAAGGGACAGGGAAGGATCTGGGATAAGTCCCAAGTGTTGGCTTTATGTGTTACCCAACACTACAGAGGATAAACAAGTAAGTAAGTTAGTGGTACTTTTTTTCTGAAGTGGGAAAAAAAAATTACAAATCTCACAAGGGAACACATTGCATGACTCTTCAACAGTTTTTTTAAATTTAACAATCAAAATGAAGATTTGCTAACAAAATAATTAAATATTTTTCAGCTCGTCCATACCACAGTACCTCAGTGTTTGATTCAGTTGATTACAAAATCTGTACATTATGTCTTCAACACAAGGTAATTGCTTAAACTTTACGTATCAAATTTTGTTTCTCATAATTGTTGATATTAGAAGCAACTTAATGTTACCTTCTGGTGCTCTTTATAAATGTTTGTGTATATTGATAGTGTAATTCTACTTAGCATTGGTATCCCTATTTAAAATATATCTCCTTTAACCGGGAACACATATTTTCTAATGTGAGATCTGACTTTTGTCAATTTTATGGAATTTCTGACTTATTTAATTGCCGTCGGGACATGGGCAATTCAATACTTAATGAAAGAAGGGATAAGGAAAAAGTAATTCTGGATACTAAGACAGAGTGCTAATATTTGAGAATGTCTACATACTATAACCTGGTATATTCAACAGGAATCATGTCATGCAGATCGTCTTCGGCTTGTTGGTTTTAGGAGGAAACATAATCCTGATATTAGACATTCTTCCCCTCCTGTACATTTTTGAACCAGATGAGAATCATATTTTGTTCCCACTGGTTTTCCTCTTCTCCAATCTGGCTGCCTTCCACCTCAGTTGTGTAACTGATCCGGGTCGAATCACCGCTTCAAACGCTGCCATTCTAGCCTCCCTTTACAAGGCTGATGGCATTATATTCAAGGAGAAAGTTGAGTGTCGCACATGCAAGTTTATCAAACCACCTCGTTCTAAACACTGCAGTAAGAAAATATTCCTTTTTTTCCCCCTGTGATTTAGTACTACGTTGATAAAGATGTCAGATCTCTTTTAATGTGTTTGATTATCTCGAACCCTTTTGTTTGTTTCTAAATTTCCTTTATTGTCTCAAAAGTCCCTAAACATCATTGCCACTTTAGTTCATTGATTGTATTTAACCCTTTTTTGTCATTAAATTTCTTTGATTTTCTCTTATCCTTTTGTCTCTACATCCCTTTGGTTGTATTTAAAGTGTGTTGTCACAACATCTCTCTGATTATCTTTGATCACTTTGTTTCTACATGATAAGATAAAGTAAGACAACGCATTCTTCTTGAAAATCCATTTGAGAAATTATGTTTTGTATTAATGACAATTTGTTCAAGCAATTATCTTCAGTAATATATTTTATGAGCAATGTACACTGAAGAACCCTTTGTCACTATATATCTTTAACTATCTTTAACCCATTTGTCTTCACTTTTCTTTGCATTTATTAATTAATTATAACCCTCAAGTTGATACATTTTTTTGATTGTTTATAAACCATATGAGGCTGCATTTGTTTGTCTTTAACCATTCATATCCATGAATGGCAGGATTCTACCTCCAAAAGGCATGCATTTTGTCTGTGTTTAATCTTCTTATAATTTTAGTTTTGTTTTTTAATCTGTTTGTTTTTACAATTGATTCTTTCATTTTTTACAAATAATTCTTCCATTGTTACCACCCCCTGTGCTGATACATTTTTTGATTCCATATTGTTCTGATTAAAAAAAAATTCTGTTTACACTTCCTTTTTTCTTTCCACAGACATCTGTAATCGTTGTATCCATCGCTTTGATCACCATTGTATTTGGACTAACAACTGTGTAGGGGCTGGCAATCTGCGTTTTTTCCTTCCTTTTTTGCTCAGTTTGATGTTGATGGTTGTAAATGGTATGATTATGGGTGTGAAAGCCTTGACACTCTTGGTGCACCACTTTAAAATGATGGAGTCTAGTTATGTAGACAGCCACACTGGAAACGTCTTGCCAGTCACCATTCCAGTCCTCATTCAGGTTTGACCATTTTCTTCTTTTTATATGCGTTTTTTTTCT
>JAOYNN010132489.1:0-11382 GCA_025770095.1 Goniobranchus kuniei | reverse complement strand
GATAGATAGATAGATAGATAGATAGATAGATAGATAGATAGATAGATAGATAGATAGATAGATAGATAGATAATAATCACAGCATTGCACTTATAAGGATAAAGTAAAAAGTAACCTGTTGAAAAAAAAAGACCTAGGTAAATACATGTATAGTATAAGGGTATAAAAGATGGGAATTGAGTAAATCTGTCCCTTGAAAGAATGATTTATAAAACCCTTATAAAGCACATAATAGGAAGATAAACTCAACAGCGTTTTCATTCATGTGAAAGTATAACGTATCCTTTATACATGAAGAGAGGAAGAGGAGAATGCAAGATTTTGTTTTGACAACGGCTCCTGAACTAAGACATTGAAAAATTAACTAAAGGCACTAAAGTTCCTAAAATCATTAACTTCATAGCACTGGCTATACTCGACAATGAAAGAAAAGGTCTTTATATTTCTTATTTTTGATGATATATTGTTATTTTTTAGATGCACAAATCAAACCCCTCAGCATTCACCTCGGAGTAAGGCCTGTTCTACTTTATTGAGTAAGCCAAGTGACGTGCCATTTATAGAATTTAGCTGCAACCCGCGACTCTGAAGCCATGGTTCTTGTTCTAATAAAGTGATTCTAAAAATCTCTGAATAAGAATGTGCTCAGACCAGGGTCCTAATCAAGGTGATGACAACTTGAAAAAGTGGAAATTCTTTAAATCATTCAGCTCTGTAATCCTATGGTAGGGAAGATTTGATCATCCATTATTCCATACCTATCAGAGACTGAAAATAAATTTGACATCCCATATGTAAGTTGTGCTTGTAAAAAAACAAAAAAAGCCCCTGTAGTTGTCAATCAATAAGAGTAGGTCTAAAAAATCACTACTCAGAATCATTAAACACCATTTCTATCTTCCATCTCTCATTTCACAACTCTCTAAGTCAATGTCCCAATTGCATGAGAAAGGGCATTTGAAATGAACCTACATCAAAGCATTAAGCAATTAAAGGGGAACAGATGGCTCAATGGTTAAGGCATCAGCTTGGGACCAAAGGTCCTGGGTTCAATTCCCACCAGCGACTACTCGTGTTTTTTCCTTAAGCAAGAAAATTTATTCTAATTACTCGACTCAGGTGTTAAATGAGTACCTAGCAATAGGCTGATATTGTTGCGCAAAATGTGCTACACTTTACTGTATACTCCACAAGGGGTATGCCTGCTAAGGAAAACTTGTCAAGGGCTTTGAGTACATAGTGGATTAGCCCTATATAAAAGCTCACTATTTTTTTTTCTAAAGCACAACCAGTTGAAGAAGTGATCTGCAACAGTGATCCGAATCAGAACTGAAAAAAGATGTAAATAAAAAAAAAAAAAAAAATTGCAACAAATCTCTCAATGCCAATGATCTCATGGCTTTTTGTGACCGCCTTATCTTACAATTATTTTTTAAATTTACACACACTTCTTCCCATAGTCAAAGAATGAATAAATGATCACCTTTATTCGCTCTTTCAGAGCTCGAACCCACATGAGCTTGGAGACGGTGGGAGGCATATTGTAGTGATTTGGTGGTGAGATAGCAAATTCCTGAAAGATGGTTCGGACTTGCAACAGCTCAGCAGTAAATGACTCCACCAACATCTTATCAATATCTTTCAGATGGATCTGTTGCGAAAAAAGACATAGAACATACAAAAATTTGCTGACTATGAATTATCTAAAAAAAAAAATATAAAAAATTGGATGGTTGACCCAGAGCAAAGATGGCGAGATGAAAAGACATTCCTTGGAATAAAGTCTAATATGAGGGATAATCTCATGGATCTTGAAGAAGATAGAAGAGGAAAATGTGACAGGGATCATAGACACAGGAAGCAGTACCGGGACAGAATATGAAAGCAAGGAAGAGGTGACCTTTTACAAGAGAGAGTTAAAACACAGTAAAAGTCTTGCACAGATTTTGTGCTAGTATATACATCTGACTTGATTTCATGAATATCTACATGAATCTAAACAAAAACAAAAAAAAAAAATACCCAAACTCAAACTAGAATATGATTTCAATGTTTACATTTGATTAGAAAAATATCAATCAACAGATCTCTCCCCATCTCTCGGCCAATCCTTCAAGGATCTTGCCCTCTGAATTGCCCCCTGTGTACTTGTCTCAGTCATTTCTCAGTTAGCCTGCCTGTGTACTTGTCATCATCTTCTGTGTAGCCCTCCTCTGCCTCTTTTGCTTTCACAAGTTATCCCCAATATTAGTTTCTTGAGCGAGTTGTGTCTTTTTACAATGCCAAAATCTGACAGTCTCTTTCTTTTATGATGTTCTTGAATTAGCAATTAAATAGACATGACTACCGTTTAGATCATCAAAGGCCAAAGGTCTGTCTTATTCATTCCTTCTTATGCATAACTTTTGTAAGTGATATAGATATTTAACAATAATCAATATTTTTACTTTTCTAAATATTCAAGGTATTATATAATTTATAAGATCAAAACAGGTTTTTAAATAGGTTGGTATAAATACTAACAACTTTAAGTAATCTCTTAGCTGTTTTTCAGTTTATTTGTTGCTTTTTGTTTTGTTATTTTTATAGGATGGCAGATTGGACAGAGTCACATAAAGTTTCCAAAAGGAAGCTGCGACATTAAAGGTAAAATGAGAAAGAGAACACTTTGTGAATCAAACATATGAGTAAAAGTCATTTATCAGTTTTCTTTTTTTTTTTATGTGAGGTTATAAAATGTGAAACATTCTACATGGAAAGAATTTTGAAGCAAATCTGAGAACATTCAGTATGATCTAATCATGAAATGGCCAGCTAGTCTTGCACATGAAGACTGAATGTTCTGTTGTCACAACCCAGTATTGTTACACCTTACATCGGATCTTAAGGAAAGGTTCTCTTGATCATTTATTATTCATCCCCACAAATGTGTAAATTCAGTTCGAAGACATTCTCAACTGATCAACTAGTGTTGTGAGCTCATATTCAAGAGAAACATAATCTGGTGGTAGAAGAAGGTGTTGTTTTGTGGTTGTTGTTTGTTTTTTTTTGGGGGGGTTGTCTTTCAAAGCTAAAATATTGTGTTTTTTTTAAATACTTTTCTTAACAATCACATGTTACTTTTTTACAAAAGACAAGTCATTTTCGAAGTGATGACCAGCAGCATTAAAACTGTTGTGTTTTTTTTTGCAACAAACTGAATGTACAATCCCCCCAGAATCTAAAACACTATATTTTATTGCAATAAATTAAGTAATGTGAAACCCTTTTGAAAAGAAAATCAGTCCACTCACAAATAAGAACCCTTCTTATATGTATATTTTATCCAAAACACTAATATACTTGTGAAGTCTTGGTGTATATTTTCCAAAACACTAATATAGTTGTGAAGTCTTGGTGTATATTTTCCAAAACACTAATATAATTGTAAAGTCTTGGTGTATATTTTCCAAAACACTAATATAGTTGTGAAATCTTGGTGTATATTTTCCAAAACACTAATATAGTTGTAAAGTCTTGGTGATGACAAAACGAGCCATTCAAGGAGACGTTTCAAGGTCTTGAACACAATATGAACATAAAAAGTCACAAACAAACATTTCCTTAACATGTCAGGCTAAAGAACATACAAAAATTGAAAAACTGAGCAACTTCGCCACTCTGAAAACATGTATGTCTTTAGAAAAAAAAATCTCATGAATAGCATCAAAGAAGGAAAGCCAAGTTCAAGAGAGATGAATGCAATGACGGTTTGATACTACAACAGCTCAGTAACAAGTTCTTACATGCAAAGCCTGATGAGGTGCTGAGGACAGTAATGCTTTCACAGTGCTCATCTAGACCACTGACAGATTGATTGAGAACTGCCAAAATTGATGTCATTTATTGAAGTACGATCAACAACAAGATGAAAATTACACACCGTACAGATTATAAAGTAATTCAGCTGTAAAAATTTCTTTCTTTAGTAAGTTACCTGAACAAGCTCACGCCCACTGATGCCTTCAAACACTTCCAGGAGACGAAGTTGGGCTTCAACAGTCGGGCATTGTTCCAAAGCATGTCGCAGTATTCCAGACAAGAGCTTTTCAAGGGACTAATGGAAATATGGAAATAAATATATCAATAATATTTACCAATGCCACTAATAAAAGTAAGGAAAAGATGGCATTTATATAGCTCACGTTCCATGATGTAGCCGTGCTCACGGCGCTTTACAATGACATTTTACTCTCCTGACTACCAGCAAACCAGAACATTAAGGACAAGACTGGCAGCCTTGGAGGAACACATTTTTCAGACAGAGACAGCACTGTCTTAATGGCCAGGTACTCATTCACACGTGAGTCGAGTGAGATAAGCAAACAAAGTGCCTTACCCAAGGACACAATGCCGATGACTTGCGGTTATGAGCTTGACAGTTGTTTCTGAATTATCAAATTAAATATTTCGCTTTTACGCTTAATGTCCTCTAGTTGATATGATGTCCAGAGCCTCTTACAATTTAAAGTAAGTATATCATGGTGGCATTTGTTGCCTAATGGGTAAGGTGTCCGACCTACTACAGATCAAGAGGTCTTTAGTTCAAGTCAGTAAGTTTGGGTCTGACATTAGGTCTCCATGGAAGACTCTTTACACAAACTTTGCCCATTCACCAAAGTATAATACTAATGTCAGGAAAAGTAAGCCTATACCAAACTAGCATTTTTGTATGTGGCTAATAAAATTTTTTTTTTTTTTTTTTTTTTAATTGATGCTGCAGAAATCAGTGTTAATCACTGGATCTACAGGCCTTAATAGCATCAATAGAACTTGTTAGGTTAATTGGCAGAGCAGTTTAAATCAGTTCATCATGGAAACATATATATCTATAAAATCCACGTCAAGCCCTATTCAAAATGATCCTAGTTTTACATGACACTTGTAAAAGAAATAACTCTGATTTTTTTCTACGTAGTGAATTAACCTTTTATTTAATAGCCAAACACTACAAAACATGACAGGTCTCATTCGCATTTCTTAACATAAACCATAAACATGGTCATGCACTTATTGACCATAAAAAGAAATCACAGTTCCCTTGGCACAATACTCACTGACTACTGCTAGGCCTCTATAACATATTGTACACAGAGTATTAATCTTTTAAATGTCTCTGTTTTATCTCCAATAGCAATAATGATATAATTCACCTTGACAGTCGTACGGAAATTGAAAAAAGCTCTCTCAAACATCTGCGTCCCATCAATGCTGAGAACATTTTTCACTTGAGAGAAGAACTCCTTCATAGCCACTGTGTACTTGTGATGAAGTTCCTTCACCATGGCATCCAGACTTGAACTGCCAGCACCTCCTACTTCTGCTGCTCCGGCCAAGAGCCGGAAATGACGGGTGGTTTCAACAAGTTCCAAAACATCATTGCACCTAAAGTAGAAACAATGGAACTTTGGTAAAACTTATAATAGAAAGAAATATAAGAATTGCTCGAAAGGCTCATTTCAAGATGAAAGGAGGTATAGCATCATAGATAGAGTTCACCAGAAAAAAATTACTCATAGAGGAGATGGAGAAGTAGTATGGGACTACAATAGTTAAATACATTATACTCAAATGCACTCAATAGTAGTGACATTATGTCTCACACAAGATTAAACAGCATTAACCCGAATTGCTGAAAAAGTCCCACATCACTACAACACATAAATCCTTTCATTTTCGAGTACTTATAAAATCTTTCCACTTTGGGGTACTTATAAAAATAAAAAATGTCAGGCAACTTTTTTCATCCACAAGTGCATTTTTAGCGGACTCAATGCAGGAAAATTTTAGTCAGTGAATGGAACAAAATTTTCGAGTTTTTTTTTTCATATTGTAGCACAGAACTAGACTAAATCAGAGACATGAAGGAAAACAAACACCAATAAGCCTAAAAAGAAAAATTATTAACACCGTCATCCTAGCAGCAATGAGAATTGAAGCAAAACATGGATCCTGACTGAACCTCAAATAGAAAACAGTGCAGTAAGTGGTGCAAACTCATACTGAGTGAGACAGTGTAAGTCTTCAGAGAAGAAGATCCACCTCAGGAGGGTGTTTCGACCTTTAACTTCTGACACCCTCGGGAGACTAGGACACACTGAGGTCATGACTCCTAGTGCCCTGGCTCTGCCCTCTTTTTTTTTTTTTGTCTCACACAACCCACGTGCTTCACATCGATGGTGTACTAAATTTTGACGACGAAACCCTTGACCACAAATTCCCCTTGTAAAGGTGTGCTTTTCATTCCTTAGATGTTTACTCCAATATTTGTGAAGGACCCTGATCTATTTGTAGCATAGAATGTTAAACCTGATCATTTCCTTTTTGTCATATCCAGCATGAAGCATTTTCTGTAATCGTTCTGACGTTTTTAATTGCTTTGTTCAGGTCTGGGGAGGCAGGTTCAGCTGTTTTAGCAAGGCGTACATAGAATTTGCTGTAAATCCTCGTGACCCTACCTCGACTGCGAAGAGCTTCAAGATGTTGCCTTTGTCTGCCAGATCATGCATTAAGCATTCATATTTAGCAAGCTTGAATGCGTCCTGCTGTTCCAGATTTGTTTCATAAGGCACTGTGAGTTCTATCAGGACATAGTAGTCAAAGAGGCATGGGAAGAGTGACTGGCTTCAAACGACTAGATAAGATCAGACGTGAAATTGTACTTGCAAAAACAAATGTGAAAGATAAAAGTAGACAAAATGAATCATATGAAAGGGCAATGGGCGGGACACATTAACAGAATGTGTAATTCCAAAAAGGGCCAAGATTAGAACAGAATGGATACCAAGAGACAGAAAAAAATATAAAAGGCAGACCTAAAAGAAAGTAGAGAGCTGATACGGAGAAGAAAGGAGGCGGCTGATGGATGAGAGCAGTGCAGTAGAGACATGCACGTGACAAATGTGAAGGTCATCTGCCAGCAGTGGCATGAAAGACTGATAAGTATGTAACTATGGAAGAAAGGAAGATGATTCCTTTCAATGTCACAATAAACATTGGGGAGAGGCCTTACCTGGGATCCTGCAGAGGACCGGGATAGAACTTATGTTAACAATTACTAACTGCATGTTACGTAATGATATGTATGAAAAAAAAATCAGCATATGGACAGAAATGGCAATGTTTAACACAGAAATGGCAACATTTAACATAGAAGTCGGCATACTAACAAAAGAGGACTAAACATTTAACGTAATCTAACAATGGCGGTACGGGTATGAGCCCCGGGTTAACAAAAAAAAATGTCACAATACACGATTATTGCATTATTTTCAACAGATATTTTTCCTATATTTGTTTTCAGTTTTATGAGCATGATCAATAAAATGAATGCAGATCCCTTCATTTAAACAACATATTATATATTTTACAATGCATGAATTAGGACAAACAAATTCTTTTGAAAATATCTGTCTCCTTGAAATAAAATTTTAGCACATCAGACTGAGAGTATTTCCACCACAGAAAATTTTTTTTTACAATCAAGTGATGTTCAAATGCCCAAATCAAAGCATACTCCAAAATAAATCACAAAGTATTTCAGCCCGCACATGTAACATGGACACGACATGAAATGAGTCACTCACCTTTCCATAAAATTATTGAGCAAATCAAAGCAGGGAGCATTGCGGGCAGGCCAAGGGCTATCAGTCCACAACTCCTCTTCATCCTCAGAAAAACTAGAAGAACCACCCTCCATGTGACGAACTCCATATCTTGGGGTGTAGGCATGAGGTCCATAAAGTTTAGTCCTAAACAAGTTGCCATGGGGTCGAGCAGCCCTACATGTTTGGAAGAGAATGAAAAAGCAGAAAGAATTCAATAAGAAGAAGAAAATGTGTTTCTCTCTATATTTTTACATGTATATCACGGCGGCTCACTCTAACCAAAAACTACTACCGTTTAGTTGAGGCCAGGCGAAGGCCATTAATCAACTACGCTCGGCTACCTGCTTGGGGTGATTAGCAGTCACGTGCAGTTCTCGGTACCTGCAGTCAGATCAATGGCATTACCTGAAAATTGCATAATTTCTTCCCTTCACTACATCCACATTATTGCACCAAAATATCATCTCTTTTGTTTCTTTCCTCAAACACCACTCCTTGGGTTCATTGAAATTTAAACATTCTAGTGCTTGTAGTTTTCGTGAATTGCGCTTTTGAATTATATGAGTAAATTTTTCGATTTTTTTACGACATCTCTCTAAATAACATGTAATTACAAAATTCGTGCAAATACGATTCTTATCCCGTAAAGTCTCATTGAAAGAAAAGATACATGTTGTTATGATACCAAGACATCTTTGAGAAAGCCCTGTTCTATGTCTGGTTCTAAGCGGTTTATGATCAAAGGTCATACTGAATCCTAGGCCGTGTATAGTGTAATGTGTTTGCGTGTGTGTATTGTTATATGAGCATGTAGAATTGCCGATTTTCATTGGCTTTCACAATTCTTAAACTGTTCTATCTTGAAAAGTTATAGAGCTCTCTGAATTCTTTCTCGTAAGTACATTTATGGATGTCTTATGAATCATCCGTGCACATTTCAGTCTGTTAAACAACTTAATTAGGATTGTTTAAAATTATGCATAAGGTGAAAACAATGAACCAAATAGGTTCATTTCAAACCTCTGCCAAGAGAAAATGAAGTAATGTTTTATATCCTTTCGTCCATGGTCAGAGAGAGGAGTAATTCAAAAGGCGTCCTTCATGTGCACATTAACCAATTGTAGTTAACTTTGGGAGTTAAGAGAGTTATATTTGAACCCATAACTAATGGCTACACGCCTTGAGAAATGTTCGTCTCTGACAACGGACTCATGAGCGGCGTTAAGGTATCGAAACACCCTGTACACCATCAAGACACAGACTCCTGGAACTAGTGGTACAACAGACCTATCCTGTTCACCCATGGCAAAGAAGCCTAACAACAATCAATATGATTTTGTGAACAATTCCAAATGCTTTTGACAGGCTCCATTGATTGAATATGAAGACACAAATCAATCTACCATGATACTGTATCTTGATCAATCATTTACAGTTTTAAAAGCACATTGTATAAATGTATGATACATGTATGTGTCAATTTCATTAAAAATATCTTAAGTTAAGAAAGGCTTCTGGTGGCATATTCAACAATTCAAGAAAGCTGCAGCAGTTCAGTTTTTTATACCCTGTGCATAACCATAGTCATTGTACTTTACAAATTGAACAATGTGAAACTCTTCGGAACAGCACATCCATCAAACTAGGATTAAGAAATCTTCTCACATGCCTGCTTTTCGCACATGACTCCATTATGCCTTTACCTTTAACTCTGACCCCTTCCCGATTCAAACAAACATTTTGGGGTCAGAGATTATGTGAAAGAATGAACCGAAAGAAGTAAGGAATGGAAAGAATTAGTTTGCAAAGCAAAAGGTTTTTGGACATTTCTTTGTAATTTAAAACTGCTAAGAGTTCTTTTGCATGGGAATTTGGACTAGAAGTTCAAAGTTCATCACCCGTCTCCAATATTTAAAGACACTCAAATCCCACCTTCAGTAGGATTGCAGAGTTTGGGAATCTGGAAATCTTGAAATTTTCCAAGCCAGCACTGACCAAAACAAAAAACAAAAACACCTTTTGCTTTGAGAGTTTATGAATAGCAAAATGTAACAGTGTCGCCTCTAAAAGTATGCGAATTTAATTTAAAAAAAAAAAAGGAATGAATAGATTTGAGCACTGACTAATAGGCAACTTGAATATTATATTGCTATATACAAATGTACAAAACATATAGATATGTAAACAACATGCAAGACGTACAGTTTTTCTGCATTCTCTGCAATATTCTTTGCATTCTGATCATCAGCTTTGTCCTTGAAGTCCAGGTAAGTCCCTCGGAAAGCAGCACAAACTCTTAAAGCATCTTTCAACTTGGAGTATGACTGTTGTTGAAGATTAATGAAAAACCATCATGAGAACAACTACCAGTTTCATAGAGTTAATACTTTTCTATTAGCAATAAGAATAAATAAAGATACTGACATTCTTCAAGATAGCACCAACCAGAGCCTTGAGCAAGGTAAACAATTAGTCACATGTCTACTGTAACACAGAGATCCCCCACCAAAAAAAACAGAGATCCCCCCACCAAAAAAAAGAACAAAAGTTTAAAATCTGATATTCAAACAGAAATCAGCATATCATAAATGTTCATATCAAAATACCATCACGGGTTTTGACTTCATAATTCATGTTGTCAAGAGTAAACATAAAGCATGCTCTTATTCTTGAGAAATTAGGACCTCCATCACCGATCATGTTACGATAGAAAGTGGGAAAGTTCATTTTGTTGATTGAAATTGTGAACTTAAGCCGATCCTCCAACTCACGCCATACTAGGCAATATAGAGGAAGAAGAAGAAGAAGAAGAAGAAGAAGAAGAAGAAGAAGAAGAAGAAGAAGAAGAAGAAAAAGAAGAAGAAGAAGAAAAAGCTCTTACTTCTAAAGGCTCTCTGAGGATATCTTCACCAACCATGGCAATGGCACGATGAACAACTTCATTTGATAGAAGACGTAGCAATTGGTGGAACTTATCTATCTGATGGTAATATCTGTAGGATAAAAAAGAAATTACAAGCAATTAATTGGTATTGGAACTATCTGCCTCATATGTTAAGTGGGTACCATATGTCAAAGAACATATAAGCTATCCAAAACACCCAGAGTATGAGTGAATACAACAATAGCTCTAACAAATACTTCACCAGCACTCTTTTATTTGTCCATCCCCAAAACACAGTTTAAAATAAATGTCAAAATAAAGTCTATAGTTCTTTCTCGCACTTGGAGGCTTTTCACACTGAATTCTACTGTAACGAAATACATTTTAATGTTTGACTTTTGAAAATGAACATCAGGCGATTTGAATATCTGAATTATATTATCAAGATGCACATCACACAATCTCTTAAATCTTCCAAATGAAGCAGTTATCTTGAAGAAAGAAGATCTCCAGTGCTAAGGCTGCTATGTAAAAGTTGACTTACGTGCTATAAGCCCAGACCAGATTCAAGACGTGCATCAGTGGCTTGAATAGACTGATGATATTCTTTGGCTCATCTGCTGTATGGAGTTTGATGTACCATGGCTCTAAGGTCGACAAGAACTTCAAGATGCGACTGGTCTCTGATTCAGCCTTGAAAGAAGTACATAAATCATGTTGGGAAAAATGGCTAAGGTCTAGTTAGAAAGGTTTGTTCAATTTTAAATGCATGGTCTTTCTCCAATTGGCATTTGGAAGATTTGATTAACTTTTAACTTCATATATACAGGGTGTTTTAATACCTTAGCCAGA
>JAOYNN010132378.1:0-11383 GCA_025770095.1 Goniobranchus kuniei | reverse complement strand
ACTAGATGTAGACCAGATTCTTGTGTATTCTTAACTACATTCTTTTTTATACTTAGAACACTATAAAATCAAACTTTCTGAGGAAATTGAAAATTAAAGACATCGAAGTGAGGAAATCAGACTCAAATGGCCGCCATTTTTCTATTTTGGGCTTTGGTCAGCTAGATTTGTTCCATTTGCAATTCGATACCGCAGTAATCGCCTGATAATCTTCATAGGGTAGGAGCTCGACCGTTTTAACATATTAACCCCCTTTACTACAGGGATGTAAATCTTTCCTAGTTTCTAGGAATTCCTAGAGGACCAAAAAAAAAAAAAATCGCAGTTGTCCATGTTTGTGTGTCAAGTACCAAAACGTCAAATTACAAAGCTCTACAATAATAAAATTGCATTCCCATACTTAAACCAATTAAAATCCAACATTAAAGTACGTATCTCTACAACTAGCCCACTGTAATAGGCCTATTGTAATCACCAGTAAAGCTGGGGTCACTAAATAGGCCTATGGGCCTAGGCCTAGCCTACAACCTGGGCCTATAGAACCCAATGAGTTCTCTAACCACCAGAGAAATGCAATTCTTGAATTGCTTTACATTTATAGGCAATTCTCAAACGGATCACTTTTTCCTAGTGGATGGCTAGGTAGGAAGGAGACGGGTGTTTTTGCAAGGCCTAGCGTATGATGCTTTCCTAGTGGAAGACTAGGAAATATTGCAGTTTCGAAATCGGTTTTTGAGCGATTTCAATTCAGATCAGATAGGCCGAGCTAAGGCATAGGGCCTAGCGGATACAACCGCGGTATTGAGTATTTTGAAATGCAATGCTTCGTGAAGAGTTCTGAGACCGGTTATTGTGGAAAAAAATGGCGACGCCCTGAGTTTATGTTGTTGATTGGCAATGGGGGCGAAATCTTATTGCTGTGAAAAGTAGATTCAAATGGGAATCTTTTGTCAGAATGGAACGGCTGAAATCTATAAGATCTAGATCTAGACTTGTGTGAAAAAGTTGATTCAGATGGATTAGCGAGGTAGGCATTTTGTACAACTGTCCTGAACAGTAGGCCTAGGTAAATCTCGGCTAGGCTTGTCTCGACTCGTGAAAATAAAAGTAGCTCACGTTTGCCTGTACTGTAGTTGTAGGGGCTAGAATGTTTAGGACTAAAACTGATCATGAGGTGCTGGATAAAGATTAAAAAGCTAGGTCTAAGAACAAGAAACATGTGCAAGTGCTATATCTTTATCTAAGGTAATTAGCTGAAGTTGCATCAGCTCCAAACTGAACCTCATTGGATAAAAAGGGAAGAGGTTTA
The DNA here is from genome assembly GCA_025770095.1 of Goniobranchus kuniei. Classification (NCBI taxonomy): domain Eukaryota; kingdom Metazoa; phylum Mollusca; class Gastropoda; order Nudibranchia; family Chromodorididae; genus Goniobranchus; species Goniobranchus kuniei. The sequence goes on along the minus strand of JAOYNN010132378.1, from coordinate 10,074 downwards.
CCGATCAGGCTTATAGATCTAGATCTAGAGTAGATCTAATCTATATTCTGAGTAGTAGGCCCGCAAAATGGTGGTGGTAGATCTAAGCTTAGGATGCTTTGCAAGAATTCAAATCTAAATAGCTTAAATGTAGATCTGGTCTAGATTTATTAGTATTAGGCGTATAGTCCTATAGTATAGTTTCTAGACCTAGGCCTGGATCAATTCTGGTCATCTAAGAGGTCTTAAATGTTGTGGATCCTGTGTAAACATAATTTGCTGCAATTGTTTTGGTTTTTTGGTGGCTATGTATGAATGTGTGTAATATTCTAGATAGGCCTTACATGAAAATATAATGTGATCCTGATCGGGATAGCTTTCTGGACAGAGCCAACATAAGATTACATAACACTCTGTTAACAATTTGCCTAGTGGTTTTCCGAGACCCATTTACATCCCTGTTACTATTGACCCCTACTCCGATGCAGTAGATATCGTTCAAACATTCAAAAAACAAGGTAAGTTTTAAGAATTTTAACAATATGCTATTAATCAGAACCATTAAAATTTCAATTCCTTGGATGGTGAGTGGCATTTAGTTTCCAAAATATTAAAAAAACCCAATAGAAATAAAACTCATGTGTGCCAGACTGCCATTGGTAGCCGGATTAGCATACTTCTCTGCTAGAAAATTCAGTGATCATTCAGCTGCCCTCTTCTTTCGATATCTGTTTCATAACAATATATCCCAAATGTAGGAACGAAACTGCTTTTATCCAGTGCAATATCTTCACATTTTAGCGATAGTATAAACAAAGCCAAGTAGGTAACAATACTGTACTAATCATCACTGACATGGCGAAACAATGAAAAAAACCCGAAACTAAACTTCTGTGATAAGCTGAGATTCAACTCACCTTTGCATACCTAGGCACGGAAATACGAGTCCCATTCACTGAACTCGGTTGCTGAAATAAAAACGCAATGGGTTACAAAGAATCCACACTTTTGAAAAGCACTTTTTGAAATATTGAATGGAATCCAATAGATGACGGTTGAAAAAGCCACAGGAAGCAAACATATCAGGGTGAAAAACATCGCAGATAAGTCTTTTTCAATGGCGGCGTTCAACTTTTGGTTTGCCGGAAAGCTTCAGTTTCAGAAATTCCACTTCGATTCGCGGATGGCGTCGCATCGCGAGGAGGGTGAAACTTTATAGGCATATAAAAATCAACTTTTCGCATCGCAAAACATAATTCCATTAGTACCATCGTAAAGTTTAAAGATTGAACCTTGTGTCGGCGCTAATAGCTAATGTGTCACGGCACTGGCTTTTATCTGAGAGATCGCTGAACTTTGCCTATTTTTCAACTGATGATTACAACTACTAAGTCCTGATCAGTTTCAGTAAAAATGGTATCAGATGAAAGATACGATTCTTCTGAGTGAAATGAGTGGTTATTTACTAGATTTGGTTCATAAATAAGCGAGATATCGTTAATTTTCTAGCCTATCCTTCGTGACCTGGAAAAATCGGGAGGCAAAATTTGGCCACGCTTGAGGGCTTGTGGTGGCGGCCGCGATAGGGAGTTACCAAAGTGCCTAGTCTAACCACTGCAGTTGTCTTTGTAGTTTTGTACCTTGACATAATGATTTATTTTTCAGCACATAGACAGACAGACCGACGCATTTAACCATTTTTTATTGATAACTTCACACAACCACATGATAAACCCATACAAGTATACATCTTCTGAAAGGTAATAAAATTCTCTACAAGATAGGCATAAATTGATGGAGTTTCAATAACAGGATTTGAAAGAAAATGTCTGCCAACTATGAATTTTCAATGAACTTTTCGGCGGCCATCTTGAATTTTTAGGTCGCATGACTATATGTCTTTGTACGTATTGGGAAAAAATTGCTGGAGAAGTGTAGATCATTTTATTACCTTTCAAATCATATGTACTTATGTATGTATACAATGTAGGTCTATTGTTTCAAATTATGGAGATAAAGCAAGAAAACAGAACCCTGTATTTTTTCATAAAAAGGGCCTGACAGTCCTGACTGAACCTTTGTGACTGAGATAGGGTTTTAATTGAGTATACAGTACCATCCATGAGCCTGGAACATGAAAAAAAGAAAAATTCTCGAGTATCTCAAATATAATGCTCGATCCCGCTTCACCCCTTGTATTCTGAACAAAAGAACCTGCTTTACAGCTTTCCTGGCTGCGGGTTGGTGTTTCTTTGTTATTGGTGCAGCCAAAATGTATTTCATGTCTCACATAGGGAGTGGTGCTGCCTGCACTGCACGACTGCCTCACCACGCATGCTTTTAATTTTTTTGTGTTTGGGGCTTTTGCGGACATGACGGATTACGGAAATCTCGAATATGAAGAAAGAAATGTGTTTTGCAGGTTTGAAAATGTACACTTTTAAATCCGGATATTGAATACCTCATTCTGAAATGTAAAATAGGACAATTAGAGAATTAAACCCTTGTGAGTTTTTAACACTAAGTTCACCAGTTAGTTCCTTCAGATACAATGTCAAAGCCAGTATCAGCAGTAATTTTTATTATTTTACTTATTGATTGATTGATTGATCAATTTATTGTTTTAGAATTGTTAATTGCAGTTCTTAAACTGACAAGGTTTTACTTTCTCACCTCTTACCTCCGTTCAACTCTGTGTATTTTCCCAAGGGTGTGAGGAGAGTAAAGATATGAGATCCTACTCTATTTAGGTACTGAATCACATAATTCATGCTTGTATGTATTCCCTTGCCAACTAAAAATATTACAGTACTAGTGCTCTAAGAACACGCCCCTGGGGAGATTGAAACATCATGTTGCTAGACGGACCATGCACATATGCGGACTACAAGTTATGGCTAGTTTTACAAAGGGTGCTGTTCTCACCTATTCATTTCTACTCGCTCATTTCACAATCAATCAATGCACAATCTCAAAAGCTAAGGACATGATCAAATCCAATCTATTCATTTCTTTCCTAGCCTGTCAATCATGCAATTAATCTCCACATGCTAAACAGGGAATTTGCAGCCTTACGGGTGAGGGGGTGGAGCCAAAGACCAGTCACTCAAAACTGACCAAACACAACCAGTCAAGAAAAGTCTCCTAATTCGCTGTCACCACATTGGTGAGATGCGCATCATTGATTTAATTGATTCAGTTGGTACATACCATTCATTAAGCTATGAATGATTTAGAACACATGTCATGTCATTGTGTTCCCTGTCACCATACCTCTGCACCATATTATGCCTTGCTGTCTGGCGGGAAGAGCCATGTGTTTGGTTGACGGCCTGCCCAGCTGGACATTGACCATTCCTTGTTTTGTTTATGTGGGCAGAAAGGCACCTTTCCGTCTGGCATCTGTGTGGTGGGTAGAGCCATGTGTTTTGTTGACAACCTGCCCAGCTGGTCCGTGACAATGATTGCTTTGTCCACATGGACAGAATGACACCTTTCTGTCTGGCAGGTACATCCATCCCTATCAACCTCTAATAAAAGCTGAGATGTATAGCTTAATAAGAAAACACATAACGTACGAGATATATGCTTTAGGGGGGTGGTCAATGTGCAAATAAAATAAATTTTGTCAAATTGGAAAGAAAAATTTGTGTTAAAAATCGTGTTGTTAGCAGACCTGGGCGTGTTGTTAGAAGGCAAATTTATGTAGAAAAAATTATGTTGTCTGGTAAAACCGTGGTGGTAAGCGGACCTTTTTGCTAGACGCTGTGTTCTTAGAGCGCTAGTACTGTATTAGATTCTTGTTGGATTAAAAAAAAATTCTTATCTATCTTATCTATGGATGAATAAAGTTTATATCTTATTTTATCTTTCTTTTTCCATTCAATCCTCAAAGTGACATAACTTGGCTTGTTAATTGTGGTTGTTAACTTTTATTCAAAAAGTGTTATACAATCATGCACAAAAGTCACGCAATGCTCACCTGCATAACAATAGCTTTAAAACATTTATCAAAGACAAAAAAACAAATATACCTGTTGGATTTATACTTCATTTAGTACGTTTTGACACCTTGGAGGTTCTAAGTCGATGCATTGACTTTTTGTGACTTAAAAAAAAAAATCGTTGTACAGTAGTGATCGGCTATGTGTCCACTGGCTATATGTCCGTATTGCCAAAGTGGTCGTTTTTGGTACAAAACATAATTTTTGGACTATAAAACAGACCTCGAAGTAGCCGGTTCAAAATCAGGAATTTTGCCTTAGTGTCCGTTTTAACGAGCTAAAACCCTTCCGACTCAACAATAATTTGTTGTTAATTCATCAAAATGTGGTAATAAAATTGAATGAATGTGATAGGCAGAATGAAATGAGGACCTAATGTGTCCAGTACATGTCATAGGCCATTGCACCATCTCAATGGAGATGGCAGCCATTTCCTTCTTACCAGTTTCCATTGACTGACTCTTTGTTTACCGTCACAGGCTTACCTAATTTAGACAATTTGCCTGTAGTGACCACCCCTCTCCTCTCTTCTTTCATCCCCTTATTTAGTTGAAAGCGTTGCGAGCATGTCATTTTTGGGGCTCTGAGCGTTTAAGCATTGCAGGCCTACGTAGCTTAGACAGATCGCCTTTTGGCTGTCTTATCCACATGTCTTAGCCTGACTGGCTGAGGTCTCTTTCACCAGATTGGTGCTAAGTATTCATATTGCCAAGATTGGTTATGCAGATAAGGATTAAGGTGGATTTTGTTGCTAATCATTTTTGTTATTACTAGATCTTATCGAGTTTAGACAAGAGTTTATTGCTGGTCACGCAATGGGACGCAGAGTCTGACATTTTCCTTGGTTTCAATTTATGGCTTTTACGTCGTCCTGGAAAGACAAATCCACAAAGCAATTAATTCTTCAAATAAACATGCAAATGCCCTTCTTTCCTTTCTTTTCTTTCATTCGCGTGAAAATGTGGAGTTCAAAGGATTGGCTACGTATGCATCTCCCAAAGGTTATCTTCCTAAAAATCAACTTTCGCCTAAGTGTCCGTTTTGGCTATGTGTCCATTTTTGCTGTTTCTGGCAGACCGGACACATAGCCAATCACTACATTTATAAATATTTATATTATATTATTTATCTCTATAATGTTTTTTAATGTCTTCTAATTTCTTTTCACAGACTTGTCTCCCGCACTGTTCTTGGATTGGAACCATCCAGAAATTAAAGGTTGTCTGAAAGCTTTAGAGACCAAGTGATTGAATTTTTGCCAACTGGTTTTCAACAGTGGGCTCATCTACAAGTTTCCTTCAACAAAATAATGGCTGATGTCTGATTAAACTAATTGGTGAACAAAGTGATGAAGCTTCACCAAGCATGGCAGACGATCATGTAACACTTAATGGGACATTTATATCTGACCCATTTACTGCTGCAAATTCTAAGTTAGCACAAGGATATGAAGCATTGGGCAATCAGATAAATATTAGACATAATGAAGTCAAACCTTATCTCCCAGACCTTCTTACCAACTATGGACAAGGCTCTGAACTATCACAAGACATTGAAATATTTCCTTACAAAAGAAGCATTGGACAGAGTGATGTCAAGCCATATCTTCAGGATCATCTTAATGAACCGCATTCTGTATCATTACCAAAATATGAAGCATTGTCTTGTCACACAAATCTTAGACAAAGTGATATCGAACCACACATTACTGGTCTCTTTATTCGGCCAAACTGTGAACTACTACAGCGGTGCACAGACTCTTTCAATGAGGCAGGTGTTAGTGAAATTGATGTTAAACCAAGTCGTCTAGATCTCTTTAGTCAACAAAATTCAGAATTACATGGAAGATGTAAAACGATTACTTTTGAGGCAGGTGTTAGTGAATTTGATGTAAAGCCATGTCTTACAGATCTCCTTAGTCACCAAAAATCAGAATCAGAACAAAGATGTGAAACAAGTACTTTTGAGGCAGGTGTTAGTGATGTAAAGCCATGTCTTACAGATCTCCTTTGTCACCAAAAATCAGAATCAGAACGAAGATGTGAAACGATTACTTTTGAGGCAGGTGTTGATCAAATTGATATAAAGCCAGATCTTTCAAATCTCCTTTGTCAACAAATATCAGAACTTCCACAAAGATCCAAAACAAATACCAATACATCTACTAATGAGGCAAGCGTTAGTCAAAAGCCATATGTTACAGATACCACTCCCCTTATTGGGTCCAATTCTTATTTACCGGGAGAAGGCGCATTATATTCTGATCTGGCAAATTTTGTATGTCAAATTGGTGAAAAGCCATGTCTTACAGATCTCCTTTGTAGACAAAAGTCTAATTTATCTCAAAGATACAAATCGATTTCTAATGATTCAAATAATAGGCAACATGATGTAGGCCTGTATACAACAGATATTTCTACTTCATCAAATTCTAAACCAGGACAAATACATAGGTATCAAGATGTTTTCCATAACAAGGAAAGAAGACCTACTGATATCATGACAGATTGTCAATCAGCATCAGAACAACAAACAAACCCTTCTCCAGTCACTTTGCATGTGATTGAAAAAATAGCTAATAAAAGTGTCTCAAGTCTAACCAACGCAGACCACAACATTTCAGTCTGTATGAAAGATGAGGATTTCAGTGAGGCGTATATGAATAAATCTTGCTACTTTAGACCTATCTCCGGTACTTTGCATCAATCAGACATTGGTTGTTTTGTTTCAGAGAACAAGGATATAGCTGGGATACCAATGGGCTGTCGGATGCAAGTGACAGAACCTCCAGAGGAAGGTCAGTTCACAGATGATGATTGCACCAATTGTTATAAACAAAACAGCCAACTTATTCAACCCGTGAAATCTCACATTTTGGAAAATCTATCTGACTGTTACCCATGTCCTGAAATACATACTTCCACAAGTTGTTGTGATACACATGTAAGACCTGACATGGTACATCCCCCATTAAAATGTGATGAGCATGAAACAAATCCTGGCCAAATTGACTATCTGCAAGTTCATATAACAGACACTGGTGACAAATCCTTTATTTGTAATGAGTGTGGAAAAAGTTTTGATCAAATTGGCCTTCTACATGAGCATTTAAGAACACACACTGGAGAAAAACCCTTCAAGTGTAAAGATTGTGGAAAAAGTTTTAGTCGAAGTCATAATATGCATGTGCATATGAAAACGCACAAAAGTGCAAAACCCTTCAAGTGTAAACAATATGGGAAAAAGTTTTGTCAAAGTCACAGTATGGGTCTGCAGATGAGAAAACACACTGGCCATTCTCCCCCAAAATCCTGATATTGCTCTTTTTTGGGCAACCTTTGAATTCATTCCTGTAATTTAAAAACTGTAAGTTTAAATTTTATTAAATTTTTTAGTCCCCGTTAAGCATGCAAACTTTCAATGCAATTCTTGTTTTAGTTTCAGATTTATGTACCGCTAAAGTACAGGCAGTTGTTGTTTTTGTTTTACTCACCTGATATATGATGAGAAAGCAATGTACCGTACGTAATTTAAGCCCGAGCCAAGGCAGACATGAGCACGTCCTCACACATTTGTACACAATACTTTATTAAGCAGGCAAGTAGCAAATCCATTAGAAGAGAAAATCTATACTCTCAACAGGTAACACATTGCACAAAGAAGCACAAAATCATAGTATTTAAGTTAAGAGCCGTCTCCTCTACTTTAAACTAAGACAGGGGAATTATAACACAAAACCCAACAAACAACAACAACAACAACATCAACAACAACAACAACAACAACCAACCAACCAACCAACAACAGGCACATACAGCCATGAAACTCTTTGAAAATAATTGAAACCAATGACACACTTTGCAAAATACATGTCTGTGATGGAAACAGTTCGGTTATTATTTATTATAAATTTATTCATGTTTGTTTCTAAAAACCTATTTAGATTGTTGTAAGTAAACGTAACAACAAAACACCAAAATCACATAGGAAAGTTTGTCATCTGCATTATATATTAATACATGTATTTATACTTCTCATCTACATATACACAGAAAATCTCTATTATACACACTCTAATCTACACAAACAATAATGAGAGCTTCTCTCATCTGTCTTCTATCACGCTCTCTTTTTTGTCCTCATAGGGGAGAGTTTTGCTGGGAGAGGGAAGGAGGTATTATTATTCAATGGCTATACCCCATTCACGTGCATTGCATGACTTAAAAATACTGTAGGGGTAACTTGCTATCTAGATGTACCGACTACTTCTATCAAGAAGGGCGGTAGTGGGGTCACAGTGGCACAGTGGGAGTGCGTTGGTCTTGCAGCCGAAAGGTCATAGAATCGAATCCCGGTGTAGGCATTGTGATTTAACCCTTGGGCAAGGTTATTAAAACAAATTCCCTCCGTTTCGCGGCGCTGTTCTTACGGCTGACGCTCCGTTTTAGGTTAAAAACCAAAACAGGAATTTCCCTTCGGGGATGAATAGAGTGGTAATTTTTTTATTATGTTTTCAAAAAAGAAAATCCTGGGTGAATATCACATGCACTGTTTAGGGTTTGATTGTTAATTACTTATTTCTTTTTATAGAGATGATACTTTTTTGTCAGTAAATCATCTTTCAATTTAGTTTGTTTAGTTACATTATGTTGATAGTTATATTTTGCAGAGAGATGATAGTTTGTTTTGTCTGTAAATTATCTCTCCTTGTAGCATTTTGGGTATTTTGTTTATTATTTTAAAGGTCGGCTTCCCCCTTGTAGCAACTTTTTTTCCTCATCTGAAAATGTTTTGCACTACTTCTGCTCTTTCTCTTACTTTGAACTAACCTTTCGTTTTGCTTCTTCCACGGGCTCTGAGATGACCTTTGAAGTCGAAAAAAGCCCTAAAACGAGCCTATCAAACAAACAAAAAACACAAACAACAATGTTGAAAATCAAATGGTGATTCACATGAATGCAGACCATATCAGAGTCTACATGAACAAAATTGTCCCTGTAGACCTGCAGGCCACAAAATGTTTGAAGCAATAACACGTTATCATAGTGTAAACAAGATTCATTGGCTGATACGGCGGAAACAGTTGCCTGGGTGATTTCTATATCCTAACACTTTTTTATCACACAGCCGCTGGTATTGTTTGATTCAGAAGAAACGAAGCATGATGTTTGTGTACACCCAGGTGTGTAAATAGGCTACGTTGTTTATATTATTATTATTATTGAATTCAGATGAAAACATACTGGACACATTCTCGAGAAAGCAGATACGAGGAATTCTTGAGATGCACTACCTAACAAAAACAAAAAGTAGAAAAGAACATGGATAATACAGAAAGTTAAAAAACAACAACCCCAAAACAACAAACTCCACTCTCTTCACAAATTAATAATGAAATGAAGGTGGAAACTGTTCAGCCACATTTTAGATTTAGCATTTGTTCAAAATAAATGAATTTGAATGAAATCAATTTGCTTGAGGATTAATAAGGCAAAACAATAAGTCTACAAATTGAAAATGTTACTGTTTATCGCCTGCCTTTCGCAATCTATGAAGTGGATTGAATTAACTTTGCGGTAATCTACATAATAATATCCGACAGAAACAATCGATTGAACCCGTTTTAACAAAAAATGTGAAGCATTACAAAGTGTCAGAGTTGAAATCCGACTCGTTGCTTGAGGCACGTTCGGTATTTCTATTTGGAACATCTCGTTAAGTATTCACATCTTATTATTTACTGAAGCTATCGATGTAGAGTTTGATGGTACGCTGATAATATATTGGAAATAGTGTGAGTAAATGTTCATACAACTCGTTTACGGGTATCGAACAAAATAAGATTGAAATTTTACTTGATATATGTATTATGCTTATTTTTAAAATTTATTTTAATTGTCCTTTTTGCCCTTCAAAAACTTCTTTTCTTCATCTGGAAACTTTTCTCTAATTCCGTACTCAATCTCACGTCCACCCAATCTATCGTCCTCCTCTTTTCCATGGGCCATGGTGTCATGTTACTACTACTACTACTACTACTACTACTACTACTACTACTACTACTACTACTACTACTACTACTACTACTACT
>JAOYNN010132267.1:0-11383 GCA_025770095.1 Goniobranchus kuniei | reverse complement strand
CTCTCTCTCTCTCTGTAGCTCTCTTTCTCTCTGTTTATCTCCCCCCCGTCTCCCATCACTCCATATTGTGGGCTTCGATGGCTAAATGGTGATCCATCTCAGCAAGAGTCGAGAGGCATTCATTATGGTCAGAACAAGTGTATGTAACCGCCTGGGTTTGAGTCTCGCTGGTTAGCAGTCAGGCTCATAACTGCAAGTCATTGGTGTTGTGTCCTTGATTAAAGCATTTTAACTTCGTTTACCTCACTCGACTGAGGTGTGAATGAGTACCTGGCCATGAAATCAGTGCTGTCTCAGTCTGAAAAAATGTGTTGCACCTAACAGGGTGCAACTTTTGTTCTAACTGTTCTATGTTGCTGTTGAACAGGGGAGTGAAATGTCATTGTAAAGTGCAGTGAATATGTCTACGCCATGTAACATGCTCTATATAAATGCCATCTTTACTTTTTACTTTTATTTTTTAGCTAGTGGATATTTTTTCCATTTCAGTCTTGGGATGCCTACTTTCGCCAAACTGCTCGGGGTGCTCCACCTGGTCAAGCTTATACAGCTCCTCCCTCTCTCCGTATTGCTACTCTACCGGCTGCATATCCTTCTCATGCTGTTGAGCAGGGTATGCCGGTAGATGAAAAAACCATAGAGGATCATTTATCTGTACAATCCATCATTCGATCATATCAGGTAACCTTTTATGTTTTTTGGTTAGGTTTTTTTGTTGGCGTTCTTTGTTTTTTTCATTGTACCTTTATAAAGCTCAGGCAGTTAATTTATTTGATGAGAATAGATGTTTAATAAACATTATTTTAACCCTCGAGCTGCCAGCTTGTGTGCCTCTTCACTGTCTCACCCTACTACCGTGCCTGCGTAAGGTTGACCCTTGTATACACTAGTGCCTGAGACAGTCACCAGTCAGCTGATTTATTTTCGTCCTTGCAGCCGTGACCTGAGTTGACATCAAACTTCAAATGAGTCCAATCCCATGTATTCTAGATTTTAATTCTAATTTTGATTTACGCCTCAAATTTTAGTACTTAATACATTTTTAAAAATTTACCATAGTCTTTTGTGTGTGTATGTCTCTGAACTGTGTGGGTGGGTATTTGTCTTATCTATCTATAGATCTAAATCTAATGCGTAATTCTGAATTAGCCATCAGTCAATAACTCCAGTTATCTTTATGTCGGAAATGTTGATTAGTCCCATTGCTGCAGTAAGGCAATTATGATGAAAACGCACAGTGTGTGTTCTTGAAGGCACGAATACATTAGCACAGCAACAGGGTTTTTGAGCTGAACAATGTCTTGGTGGGTGCTTGATGCCTCCGTTATACTTGTTGAAGGCAAGGGTATCAGTAACAGGATGTCTAATTGTCTATAAAACACACACGCACACATGCACATAAGCACACACTCACGCATGTACTTTCATTCTATCAGGGACGCTATAACCCTCAACACTCTGCAATCCTCTCCCATCCCCCATCTGTGCTGACACAATGTCTTGGTATCATATCTTGTCATTTCTGCCTCTCGCTCTACTCCGAGCAACTGGGCAATGATTGACAGGTCCTAACCACTATCAAATGAATTTGATCAAGTTTGCACAAGAGACCAATCAGAGCAAGGCCCGAGACCTACAGCTTTACTTCACAATACCTCATTCATTTTTGACCAACCAGAGGACGTCATCATTGAAACTGTTGGCCTAGGTTCTGTCAACAACAACAAAATCTCCACCCATTTTTCACGTATCGATGGCGACTTGTTTGTCAGGAGTACAGACGATTTTTCCAAGTGTTCATCTCCCTGAACTGACAAACAAGAAAGAGAGTTTGATGTCCCAAGGAATCATTTCACATGTACTTGTACTTGCATTGTCGTCCAGAAACAGTGGAAAAGTTGTTTGGCCTGAGACTTTGATGGGGCCATGTGATCAAAGTGGCAGAAGGATATGATAAGAAAGAGGAAGAATCAAAGAGGGGAACTAGCGTTGGCTGTGTATTCATTGGAGAATGAGGAACAATGAAATATAAACTCTACAGTTGAACTGCCATCTGGGAATGTCATCGGAAAGCTTGAGCTTGGTTTGGATAGGGAAGGGCGGGAGAGGGTTGGGGTAAGAAATTTGTATGATAGAAAGAGGTGGGTGAAGGGTATTCCCGAGATAATAAAAGAAACGGTCTTTTTGCAGCTTGATTTGATGTTGTGAATGGTGAGTAATATTATACAAATAGCAGTAGTAGTATCCTTAGCAGTGCGAGAACTAATGATTAAGTTACACTCCTTCCTGGCCACGCCCTTTTTACAATCAAAACTCTACATGCTGTCTGTGTGTGTATAGTCAATGATTTTATTTAATTTCATTGGATAGCTATAGACAATGATACTTCAGATGACAGCAGATTATTCAAACAAACAACCAGAAGGGCTTAAGTGGCTGGGAAACAACATGGCAAGGCCCAGGACAGGTTTGACTTTGCCCCACCTCCATAATCACCAAATGGTGATGTGCGCACGGTACATAGTGGTGAAATGCCATCACCAATGCGTGATTTCAGCAGGCTACCGTAGAGACCAGGGTAACACCATCAGGTGTGCTCAGCGGTTCCAGGGTTAATTTACATAATGATATATTCATACTGTATTATTCCTGTATAGTGTACAGGGCATTTAGACAAATGAAGCCACGAGGATGCATTGAATACCTTACTGACTTCAATTCTGTTGTCTTTGGGCATTGTTGACGATTGCCTTTTACATTATTATTTATGTACTGCCTTTTACATTATTATTTATGTACTGATGCATGTCTCTGCATAAAAGGTGATACCATACATTCTGTCAAATCTGCCTCCCTTATGGGATCAGCTGTTCACAGTGGTCACCAGTGTTAATGGGTATTTTTCTGTAACATCCTGCCTTTTTCCTAATTTCAACCTGTCCATAACAAGATCCATCCAAGGGTTATTGCTTGGTTAGATGACTGTTGTAAAAGAATAGGAGTAGGAGTTGTATGTTCAGGATTACCCAACGTTAACATGGTCTACTTTATACTTGAAGTTGCACTTACTAGTATGTCACACACAGGGCTTAATCAACCTGGCCAACAACATGAACTAAACACAAGAGTAAACAGAACTTATTAACAGCCAGATGATGAAGCACAATGCTTTCTACAAGCTTCAGTTCATTTCATGACAGGATGCCATGGACAGATGGGGCATATCTACTCCGTGCATGGGCATACTGCTTCAGTTGAGTCTCAAAAGCACGGCTTGGCCTTTTCCCTGTCCCCTGAATAAACCACATTTTCACAGTCCCTCTGAATAGCGGCCACCTGTTCATAACAATAACAGCCACTTTTGTTTGTGATCTTGGGTGACTGTTTTGCCAAGTTTACCCATAATAACAAACTGCCATTATTATCATCCAACATTTGCTAGGCTTCTTTATGATGTGCATCTTATATCCATATATTTTCTATTCATGAGTCACGCTGGGTAAGTTGCATAGTATGTGATGGAAATTATGATTAGATCTAAATGTGTATTTAGTTGTGCCAGTTTCTGGGTGAATGATAGGGAATGATAAAACAGGCGAAATAAGGAGATTCATCAGCTGCTTAAAAGGATGATATAAGACAATTGCATTGCAATGTATTGAAGTTAGGTTTTGTGAAAAAAGATAACGTGTAATACTACACGTAACTAATTATAATTAATATCAGGCTGTGATATCAAATCAGATTGAAATTATATTGAAATCAAAACTGATAATTTTGAGTCTCCCTCTCCATGTATTTGCCCATGCTCATTACCACATCTTGTGCAGGAACCCTATGCCATCCTGAAACAGCTTATGACTGCAAGGCATCCTTAATTCTGCTGGATGCAGGTGCACATTCTGAAAAAAACAGTCCCCTTGACACTTTATCATTGCTTGAAGGGGAGAGATGATAATTTTTGTTGAGGCTGGAAAGGACAGAGGAGAATTTTTATTACATGGCTTGAACTAGCAGTCAATACTAATAGAATAATCATTACAAGCCTTCCATATTACGTATTCGGGCTACATTGTATTTAGTTTGCAATGATATGTCTTTTTAAGGGGATTTCCCATGAACGTTGGAGGTGTGAAATGAGGTTTCTGATGCCATCTTATGAACAAATTTACTAATTTTTTATATTTTATATAACTTAGGTTCCATTATTCTCCCAAACTGAGGGGAGCACTTACTAGGATTGATGTATTTAATAGGATGAAAAGAGTGTATCAGTCATCATTGTAAAACATCTTACTCAATTTACTCATGTTAATGTTAAGGATTTTTGGGTACAATATTTATAGCTGATTTATAAAAGATGTTTTATTCTTAATAGAGGACTGTTATTGCAGCTTGTATTTATGCCTCTGTGTTTACTTGTCAATTCATCAATGATAACATGGCTATTTACTACAAGATAACAGCACTGAATTTTCTCATGAATGATTGAAGACCTACTTTATCTTGTGTCATACAGCATTTCAAGCTTCACTTAAGACTGTTGCTCTTAGATAAAAATATTTGTACATTATTGTGTATACTTTTTGGGAATGAAGAACTACATGTTTTTCACTCAAAGTTTGTATGGCACAACTAGAAAAAGGAAGGTTAAAGAGTCAAGTCATTTGTCATAATGCTACAGTTGCATGAAATTTTGTACAATCAAAGTAAATGTATCTGAAATAAATGTCTGTTTTGCTCTCCTCTTTCGTATTTAAAAAGGAATTCGATTCCTGGTATTAATTTTTGAAACATTCAAAGTTTCATTATGTTATTATTTTTTCATCTAATAATTAAGAAAAACTTTCCAAGTATATCTGTAGTGTCTATTTGAAGGAAAATGAGACCTGTTTTTTGTTGGTTTTTTTTACTTTGTTATATTTGAATGTCTCCTGTTTTTTTTAGATGCTTCTGTTTGATTTCACAGTTTACCAAAGAGTATCTGCTTTTTTTTTTTATCTCACTCAGTGAAGCAGTATTTACAGAGAAATGATGTATGACATTTTGTTATGATATTTTGTTTTACTTGTCATCATGTCATCTGACATTGAATCATTAAGACTCGAGGTCACAATGTGTGCAAGCTTGATCCCCTGGGTATTCTGGCCGCAGATTTGGACTCTGAAACACCTAAAGAGCTCATTCTAGACAACTACAATATGGGTAGGGATATATGTAATTACTGTAAATAGTGTCATGTCAAAACTTGCTTCTATTCCATTGGGCAAAATCCTTGGGATCTTTGTGACATCTTTTGTTGACTGGTGGAATCGTAATCATTCTTTGTTGCCTTCTGAGAATTTGTTGTTGCTCTCTTTGTTTTTTATGCCTTCTGTTCATTTAATACCCCTCCAAATATTAAATACTGTTCAGTTGTTCTGTTCAGTTGTTCATTCAGATGAATCCTCTTCACTTTTACCCCCATGGTCTTGTGAACATATGTCTTTGATTCTGTCTTACATTGAAGCATTAGAATGAAGATATTGCGTGTGCTAATCTTGTCAGTTGTGTTTTTGTGTTGTTCATATCCGTTATATCATTTCATGCTATAACTTAGAGACGAACAATAAGTCACTAGCGCACACAATTCGCAATGATCGATACAACAATAAGGTAAATGTAGTATGAAAGCATGATAGAGGTCTACCTGAAAAGAAAGAGAAATCTGAAAATGAATGCTGAAAGTTGAAAATAAATGTGCATGACAATATGATTTCAATGAGTGGCACTTGTATTGTAGTACCAAATGTAAAAGTGTATTTTATTAGTACATAAATTGGGTTGGCCAAGAAAAATACCTCAAAAATACCATGAACTGAGGCTTCAGTAATGAGAAGGCTATGTAATGGAAGTAAATGGCGAGAACAATTTTGTTCATATCGGTTCTATGTGTTTCATTGTCATCAATTAGAAAGGTTTACTATTGGCTCCTTCCATCAAGAAAAAACATATCACGTGCAAAATGACTGCAACATTTTTTTCTCAAATTTGTCAAAGGTCATTAGTAGAGACTTCCATAGGCAATGGCAACAGCACTTTGGAGTTTTTCTTCCGTTGGATAATAAGAGTGTTGCATCTTTTATTTATCTTCTTGATGTGATGTTTTGCCAGCATTTTTTATCTTTTTTTTTTTCACTTCCAGATTCGGTAATGATGACTGGCTGATTTTATAAACTTTGTATGATCTTTTCATTTACCGCAGTTGTATAGTCTGTGGCTCTTGAGTGTGGAACTTGGGGATGTCATTCATCCTTTTGGTTGTGTTCTTTCATAAATATTGCTGTGTTCGATTGGTGTAGGAAATGAACATGGACATGCAAACACAACGTTTAGAATTACAATAGATGTCTTTCTTTCTTCAGGAGGCCACTGAACAAAGGCTGACGTTATATGATCATTCAAGTCCATATCATTTAAAGTTTGTAAGACTTTTATGTTTGATTTTAAAGTTTTTGACTCATTCATAAAATAATTCAGGTTTTTAGGTTGTTGTTTTTAATGTCTATTTATTTCCAGTATTTTGTGTTATCCAATGCCATCTATGTTGCCCAGTCTCCTTTTCTATTTGTTTCTGTTGGATCATTTCACAGGGTGACGTATTTCTTCTTTTGTCTAGGCACTTTATTAACATCTCCAATTCCTGCCATACATGAAGTACGTTGTTTGTATAACTGAAACGGTCCTGAATTGTCCATTTTGCAATAAAGTGCCTTCCCCTCATGATTTTCGTACCTTTGTAACATGTTCATTAAGTTCATTGTGATTCTGGTGAAAAAGGGATTAAGGTTTGTTTGTTTTGTTTATTTTTCCTTTTTTTTTTTTTCCATTTTGAACATTCTGTTTGGGTTTGCTACATAAACCTTTAGCCTTTTTCAAAATGTATTCAGTATTGCAATAGGTCTTTATTTAATGAAATAAAATAGTTGCCTAGTCAGAATCATACACGGACATCCAGTTGAGGTACGCATAGGAAGTTATGTATGTGTATGGCATACAGGGACATACAAAACTTATTCCATTATTACCATTCTCGTTGAAACAGGGGTCAATTAGTCAAGTTGATTTGAGGTATAATTGGAAACAAGTGCCTGATAACCCATATTATGATAGGTCTTAAGAGTAATGTAGTGAGGAGTTATTTAGTTTGAATAGAAGGGCATTCAGAGTGTTCAGTTAAGTTTTGATTTGAGTGTGAGTATGTGTGTCTGTGAAAAAGATGGCAGTTTGCATGGTACAAGTGTGTAAATTGACCTTGATCTCCAAATTGGTCAGGCTTTTAGAGCTTTAAAAAATAATTTTAAAAGACCGCTGAAATGTTCTGCATTAGTCTTACTAGTCAGCTAACTTGCCTACTTATTGCATTGACATAATGAAGCTGCTTCATTTTTGCCAAGGAAGTCATTAGAACTACTAGAACATGCCCAGTATATATATTGTCTTTTTTCTGATTGAGATTTTATCCTTTTGCATACTTTCAAACTTGTAACATTAATTTGTCCAAAGCTTCTAGCATATGGGTACATCTAAAATTAACCTGCCCCATCATTTCGTTTATGTCATTTCATTACTCCAGTTTGACTATTTTTTATTGGAATTATTTTGGTCGTCTGGCATCATTTGAAGAAAGACCAAATGCCAAAACAATTTTGTTTTCTTCTTGTGACTTTAGCATCAGTGCTGTAAGAGGAGTTTGGATCTTGAGTGAAACCAGTAGTGCTCGATGCTTCCTACTATTCTTTTGTGTTGTTGAAAGAGATGACATTGGAGACTTACATCTGGTTTCAGTTTTCAATATAGAAACCATAAATGATTACCACTTTCAGATGTAGTCTGCTCTCAAGGGATGCCAATCACTTGAATGTGCAAAAGAAAAGAATTATAGCTTTTGAGTATTCACCTTTCGCCTCTTCACACATCCACGGTATTTCCGTTAACTACCTCCTTGAAGCAGTTTTCTGACGCGATCTTTGAATCATGAGTGAATTAGTTATATTATGTTGTTGTGGTATTTTCATTTTATGGTGCCTTGAATTGTAGAGTGCCTGCATTGATTTCTTGTTATGTTAGATGGAAGGGCATCATTCTTTTCATTTGTATAATTAAATAAAATGTCAAACACTACCCATCGTTCAAATGTGGGAAGGTGTTGACAATCTCTGTTCGCTAGACTCTTTTCTATTGAGGCTCATTTTACTGTAGAAGAAGATGAACCATACCTATGGTCCTAGTAACTTGATTGTTTTCAGGGGCGGATGACCAGGCCTAGACTTGCTTTTGCTCTTCAGCACATGTCTTTTGCATTGTCGAAAGGCTTACATTTCTTTGATAAGTTAGGTTAGCTTATCTGTTCTGTTCTCATTCACTCTCGCCTGCTGACTGCATGCTTTAGATCCGGGGTCATCGAACTGCCAAGCTCGACCCATTAGGTCTGGAGGAAGAACGCATGGAGAAGGAACTGCAAATTCTCTATTATAATCTGGGTAAGTGATGTTTTGTTCTTCCCACTAAACCATGACGCCCCACTCTCAACGCATCACAAAGGACACCTTTAAATGGGAAGGCTTACTTGTGGTTACATCCTTTACTTCTCTCCATAGTTTGCATTCTGTGTATTCAGTTTCTTTGTGTTGTTGCGATGATCAAACATTTAAACTAATTTGGCGTGGAGAATTTGCATGAAGGATTTTTTTTTTTTTAGTGCTTTACATTTGCATGTAACAGCTTATTCATACAAGTACATGTATTATATATTTGAAATGATTGGAGTGCTTTTAAAGTTGGTGTCAGATTTCGTCCCAAGCCCTTTCTATGCGCGAAACATATTTGTGCTACTGGGGATGCTGGACAGAAATATTGCCCAGTCAAATGTCTCACGGAATCAAGCAATGTTGGATTGAATTGCTGTCATTGATTTTGGAATACTCGGTGCTAATTTATGGGTCTTGCTTTTTGTAAAACTTTCAAGACTTTGGACTGCATTGAGTCAAAGGTCCAAATGTGTTCAGGTTTAAGTGGTGCATTATCCTTTCATGTCACACTCAAATGTGTGGGGTGATAAAACAATGTTTCAAGCTCGAATTTTGGGTCAGTCACCCTGAGTTTTGCACGCCTGAAAGCTGATTTGATTGCTTTTGAGGTAATCACATAGCTAGAATGTGATTTGAATTTGAATACATGTAACCAGCACCTAAGCACTCCATATAGTTTGATTCCATAACTTTTACCTATATCACGTTGTGTAGGCAGACCTATGTGGAATCGAAAAGACCAATTTTTTGTTTTGTTTTAAGAAATGACATAGGTCCCAGTAGGCTAAGAAAAATTGTCTTGCCATACTGCAATCCATGACGTTCAGTCGACTTTTTGGACTCATTTCTTTTACTTGTACCTTGTTTTCCTCTTCTAATGAGTTGCAATACATCGTGTATTTGAATGATTTTTAGTTGTTTTTTTTTATTGATAAATTGCCGTTTGCACTGGCTTATTCCTACATTTAGTTTTTCCTCTTTGGCCTTTTGCCCACCTTTTAATTTACTTGTTGTTAACCTCTTTGGTCTTGGAATTATTGTTTGTAACAATCTTCGAATACCTCATATAATTTTGTTCTCATGCACCCTCGCTTTTTTACTCTTAGTTTGCACAGCTTCTTCTCACACTTCTGCAGTCTAGGGGTTGAAACTTTTTCATGCACCGTTTTACTAATATAGCACTGTTAACACTTCCAACTGCCATCCTGTGCACGTGCATTTAGAATATGCTTCATACGACTTAAAAAGGTATGAGTGGTAGGCCTACTTTTGCTGGAAGACATCAATGACCTTATTATCACATCTGATGGACATATTTTTCCATCCATTTTGTGATTCGAAATTCCTACAAACATTGTTTTAACATGGCGTTGCAAGTTGTACTTTAAACAAAACCTCAACAATGGCAACTCCACACCGTAACAATCCCGCGATCTGCCCGTATTATTGTTATTACTAGAGCTGAGACCCGTTCGAAGAACGATAAGTTGAAAAGAAGACTCTGATCGTCTATTCAGCACACTACCGGTTCCGATTCCCCTGATTAGTTTATGAATTATTTTTTTTTCCTTTGATTTATTTAATTATCCACACAGCCAATCACGAAAAAGAACAAAACGTTTTAAAAAAACTGATGCAGACGAATGTAGAAAAAAAACGTGTCACTCCGGACTCGAACTGGTTACTTCGCCATGCGATCCGCACCAATACCCTCAGGTTTATAAATTATCTTGTTTCAGTTGGGTAAAAGTAAAACAAATTACTTATATTTTGACCATAAAATCCACCTAGATCTGCTACATTCGTTATACACAAACGAATTCAGAAGTGACACATTTGCTGACGATAAAGCCATAATTAGTGAAATAAGGAGCTCCGATGACAATTATATATCGTGTAGACATAAGTTTTTAAGTGGTGCGAAGAAAATTTTCTCATCCAGAATGTTGATAAAACTGAGGAAATGTATGTTGATTTTAGGTGTGTAAACAAGATGCCTTATGTACCGCTCATAAGTAACACCATTGTGAAGTTTACTCATACATTCAAATGTCTTGGCATCCAGCTTGATCATAAGTTCACTTTCAATGACCATCCAAATGCAGTCTATAAAAAATGTAACCAAAGCTGTTCTTCTTGAGAAAGCTAAAAGAATTTAACATCAGTGAAAAGTTCATGGCTCTTTTCTATCGCAGTATTATTGAAAGCATGATATCCTACATCTCTTGTTGGGTGGAAATATAACGAAAAAAGACTCTGATAACAATTATAGTAACGCACGAGTTATAATGACGCCCACGTGCACAGCTCAGGAAAGGCATGGAAATGATATTATTACGTGTTTGATTGTCAGAGAGAGAGAGAGAGAGAGAGAGAGAGAGAGAGAGAGAGAGAGAGAGAGAGAGAGAGAGAGAGAGAGGGCGGGTGCCATTTGTGGCCGTTGGCTGAACGAGGGCAGACAAAAAATTCTGTTTATTATAATTAATAGTGTAAAGGCCTTCGCCTGCTTAGTCCTTGCCTTGTATATATTGTATTATTATGGCATCTTATATGGGACATTATTGCACGCTTAGAGTTTATGAAAGAAGACAGTGGGGGGAAAAAGTTGGAAGGGGTATTATAATATGATTTTTATGCCCGGATCTAGTATCGAATGAATGTAAAAAAACGCCGTTATTTATAGAATTGGACAAGTGGAAGGCTGTTTGTTGAACACGAACAATTGTGTATGTGTGTGTGCAAGAGAGAAAGAGAGAGAGAGAGAGAGAGAGAGAGAGAGAGAGAGAGAGAGAGAGAGAGAGAGAGAGAGAGAG
>JAOYNN010132156.1:0-11383 GCA_025770095.1 Goniobranchus kuniei | reverse complement strand
AGGCTTCTCATTGATCTTTGCAAGGCTAGGTATCTCATAAGTCCTTGGACTTACCTGTCAACAATATATGAAAAGGAAATTTTTATCATTCTGCCAAATTGCCAGATTACCCTCAAGTCAGGCTACTTGACATCATAAGCTTGAACTCCCTTTTTTTTCTCATGCGCTTCAACAGTTATACTGTTTTACTGAGTCAGTCGTATTATTTGAAGAAGAACATTATTCTATACTACCCCCTGTAAACAATTGACTTAGTTATCTCAAACTTTGCCAGGCTTCTGAAAAATTTTGATTTTCAAATATCTCGTGCTTCCCCCATCAAGCTGTATGGTGGGTAGGATTTGAGTGCCTAGTCCTATCGCAGATGGAGAGAATTTGCATATATATGCCAGTTATCTCTGAGACAGACCCCTTAGCAATTGGAAATTGTAGAGAACGTGGCTTAGCCACTATCTTGGTAAAACCAATTCCTACACTTCCGTCCTCCTTTCTTTCACAGTTGTATCAGGAAGGACATTTTTGTCAAAAAACATTATGCAGAACCTGTAAAATAGTGATTTGCTAACTTTACTTACTTGCTGTTGGTTCGACAATGATACATCTCTGTTTCTGCTTCCTAGGTCATTGCTGGCAATATGCCTATATCTGTAATCTTTTTCTTTAGGCATATGGGCAGCTTCTGTTACTGACAGTGGCCCAAAGAAGCATGGAAACATCATCAGGAGTGACAAGATTAGGAATGAGATGATACGATCTAAAATGAAAGAGACAAATAAAATCTATGTAGTGAATCCACCAAAGGCCATTAGGCTGGACATCTAGCCCTAATGAAGAATAACAGATGGGCCAAGAAAACAACTGACTGAAGACCCAAGAGAAGGAAGCAGGGCTAAGGAAAGACCAAAAGGAAATGGAGAGACGAGAGTGAAGAAAGGCTGGCAGTATATGGATGCAGAAAGCTCAAGATCAAAAAGCATGGAAAAGTTTGTGGAGTTCATCAGTCAGCAGTGGCATGAATGGCTAAGAAGAAGAAGAAGAAGACTTACTTACTGCCCATTATGCCTGTCGGCAAGTAGGGCAGCAGTGAAGGATATCTATTTGTCTCTGACCGGTACTATCATCTGTAGAGAGTTCCAGATCGCACCCTTACTCATGCATTTCTGTCTATGGTGTAGGCCTCCAAGTTGTCTTATGCTGGCCATGTTTCCTTTTACCTTCTGGGGGTCCATTGTAGGGCAGCTGTGATAACTTTCCCTTCCTCTCTCTTCCTGACATCCCTATACAACTCCATCTTTTTAGAATACTGTGCATATGATCTATCTTGTGTTTTTGGAGAAAAATGTCATTAGAAATTTTGCATACCAAAAAATTTGTTGAATTTTTCATAAACATTAATTGGGTTCTGGTATGGAATGTGGATAATTTGTTGATATCAGTATATCCTTTATCCGCCCGGCGGTTTACAAAAAAATGAACCGTATTTGGCCAAAGCGTAAAAAAGCGTAACGACGCTACGTTGGCCGGCTGCCTGACAGGTAGTTGGGCCCACTAAAACCGACAAAAATGAGGAAATCCTGGTTTTTTAAAGTACTACTGTGCCACATTGTGGAGCTTGAACTTACACTGAAAACAAAAGCATCTTTTTCCTTTCCCTTCACTGCAGGGGTTTTCATTCTGCATATTGGGCAATATGCAGGCCCATGGTCTTTCTTCGTTTAGTGTTGTGCAATTGTTTTCCCAACAAAACCTTACCACTGACTGCAAAAAAAACCTAATGATTGTAATTCATTTAGTTGGCGTGTTGATGGTGTAACATTAACAGTGCAGGTCTGAGACAGTTTTTTCTCCCCATGTTTTGACACAGAGTACCAGGGTATCCATTAACTGCCTGGACACTTTGAGGCATTCATGGTAAAATATCGAAAAAATGTTTTGAATAAGTTACAACTCGTCTGTTATAAGCTACAATCTTTCCAGGATTTCTTCCACGACAGTTGTCCACTTTTTATATGGACATCTCCTAGCCATTTGCAATAGAGCAGATGGTCAGGATGAAGACCAAGGATAGTCTTTTCAAACTGTTGCCGACATCATTTTGTTTACACCGGAGGTTTCAACTCCTGTAGTTGATAAATATTCTTCTGTGTTTTTAATCTTGTTTGCTATTCTTTTTGTGATGTAATGGGTGGCCCTCAAAGACACATCACCCTATTTTTGTTTAGAGAAACAAAGCTAAAGATATTGACGTAATTTGTCAGGATAAATTACTGGTTTTATTTTCCTAACACTTCCTTGTACATTGTTTTTACAATCCCTTGTCAGTACTTCCTCTCGTTGTTGTCCCCAAAGTCCCAGGTGTCATGTGCAATGGAATATATATTTCATACCATGACTTTAGTGGCCTGCTTATTTGTTTCTTGGAAGTTTCTGGATGAACCTTGATCAATGCCTTGGCCACGTTTGCTTTCGATGTAAGATTACCAGAGGAACCACAGATCGGCCCAATGCATTATGTTTGTTTGTATGGGGCTATCAGAATCATCTTGGAGAATAATTATGTGGCTCTTTCTAAATGGAATGACTATTGGACGTTGTGTCAACCGCGATTTGTCATAAAAAATTTGTCTGTAGGCCAGTAGTCATCCAGGGCGCCTTGGGATCGACTTTCATGTTTATTCTCAGCTAAGGTATGCTGCATTGTCTTTGTTGATCAAATTAAATATTATGGTTTTGTATGATTTGTACGTTGTGTCAGACACAGATTTATTCTTGCTGCAGACGCATTCTCCTAAAAAAGACACAGACATCGAAATCTGTTGTCACTTGTCATAGTTTAGTAGTTGTGTCGGGTTCACCTTAGAAGTTAAATAATCTTTCTGTTATTTTTCGATATGGTTCAAGCCAGGTTACGATGGTGTCATAAGAAGATTAGCTTCATCTACCCTTTCCTGAATTGCTTTTAGAGTCAAATCCAATGCGCGAAACCACTCAAAACAATGGCATTCTTTAAAAATGCTTTGCCGTTATCTAATTCCACTTTGTCTTCATGTCAATAATCGTTTATGGATTAATGAGCACTTGATGTTTTCAGGCGTATCCTATCAACTGATTGTAATTAACTTTTGGGTGTTTTCTCAATGTCAACATCAGCATTGGACTAACATTCAAAACACCTTGTAATTGTAGGCATTGTTTTGAGAAGAAAAAAATAAGGAAAACCCGATTCATTCTATATCAGAGGTGGTACTAGTTTAGATACACCCCCCCCCCCTCTTCCAACCTCATTAATTGAATTGGATGATATAATAGTAACACGTCTAGCAGGTTGTCAGGCTGAGGTGACTAATCACTGAGGAGTAAAATTTACAAGGCCTTACAAAGAAACATCCAGGTTTAGAGTGCATAGATTAAATTCACAATAGAGACACACATAGGACATAGCAGATTGATAATGGACGAATTCTGCTCAAAGCCCTCAAAATACTTATTACGTCATGTTACTTTCTTCAACATGTGCACAAAAAGGTAGTGAACAAAACTTTAGAAGCATTACTGAACGCTGTGCATTGTGGTAAACAACCAGTATGAAAGCAACGTCTTCAAAAAGTCCACGTTTATAAAGCCAACCCGGTAAAAAACGTAATTTGATCAGTGGCCCTAGAACGACCAAACCGTAATAAATTTCAAGGTGTCAACAGAAGAGAACGGCAAATCCGTAATAAAGCATACAGATAGCATTGGGAGATGGGCAAAATAACGTTTTTTTCCCGCTTTGGCCAAAACAGTTACCTTTGGAGAAGATACGCATTATTCCGCTTTGGCCAAAACACGCTAACATTTTGAGGACGGCGCGGCCAAAGTATGCCCGTTATGCTTTTTTACGCTTTGGTTGAACATAGGATATCAGTGTCCACGAGTGAGCAACATACTGATCCATAAAGTAGAGTTGGCTGATCTGAACAATGGTAGGTTTTAGGTTTGTTCTGATACTGTAATCTTGAGATTTCCACACCTTGTTGCTATGGCAACTTCATATTTGGGAAAAGTCAAAATAAGAAAGAAAAAAGGTTGAAGAAGAAGTTTAGTTTATGTCATATGTATGTATATTTAAATAAATATAGAGGTTATAATGCTTTTAATATATAAAATCAATGTTAGATAAACTTGAAGGGTGTCACTAGTGTTAGAATTATTATTAGAATTTATTTGGAATCTAATTTTGTGAGATAAAATTGTGATAAACACTTGCTGTGAATTATGGAGGAAGGTATTGGTGAGACCTGTTCACTCAGCCTTGTAGATTATTTCAGGGTTTTTTTTTCTGTTTCTTTTCTTTTCTTTTTTTTTTAACCCTTTGTGATGAAGGCATGTCTCTTTGTAATTATGTTTGAGTACATCTTTATGCTATTATCATTAGAAAGAGTGGTAAATATCATAAAAAGCTTGTTTTGATGAGTTTTAATCCTTTCCATGATATAGTAGCACATGAAAATAACACACTCGGAAATAGCGACAGCTTGGAAATAACAAGTAAAATTTAAGTGGCTAGTTAAACTGATTGTTCTATGAAGCTCACATTCCGTTGCTCCTGGTGTTTTCGGAAGTACTGTGAAAACAGATTTGCAAAGGATCTTCTGGGATTGTACCGCTGTCATAGATTGCATTTAAGAGCTTTGTTGTTACATCTATTTCTACATCCTCTACAGCATTAATGATCTCTATTGGTATGTTATCTGGTCCTGTAGCTTTATCATTTTTCATTTGACCTATTGCTGCTTTTACCTCTTCTTTTAGGATCATAGGACCTTGTGAATTTTTCTTTATTTCAGGTTTTGCACCCCTGTCATCTTTGAAAAGATCTTCTACATGCTCTGACCATCTATTTAATATTTCCTCTTTTTCCATTAGCATTGTTCCATCTTTTGACTTGATGCAGCCAGGGTTGCAGCATTTGATGTTGTGGATTAGGACCACGGAGGGTAAAATAGTCTGAGAAATTGACTAAATTTGCTTCTTTTATACTTCTTTTCTCTTTTTTCATTGAAACAAAAAATATAGCCCTGGACAGCAAAGGACGTTGCTTAGTGAGTGAGGGGAGTGAAATTGGGAGGGTCATTGGAGTTAGATTGTTATTAAATAGGTTAGCCTCAACTCACACAAGGGGAAAGTTGGATACATAGTATGACATGTAGGCCTCCACAGTGTATTGAAGTTGCAGAATTTGTCCAATGCACATCGTTGACATTCTAGCCTGGCCTTTTCATTATTTCTTTTGCAATTATGGCCAATAATATTAAAATGTTTATTCAAGCTACTGAGTATTGTTTTATGACTATTTGAGGCTGCTTGGAAATAGGGAGAATTCGGAAATAGCGTGCAATTAGGGCTAGACCAGTGGAACTCGTTACTTCCAAGTTCTGCTGTATACCAGGCAGGATCAACAAGTCTTCAATGTGAGCATGAAATGACATGGCCATAATCTTGAAATTTGGTTTGGAAATATTTGTTTGTCTTTATTGCCACACCTGCATGACCACACCTACAAGAGCACATGTAATTTATGACTTTTGTGTTTAAATGTGGATATTTGTATTGTGTGCTGGTGTCATGATGTTAGTGTCAATCACAACATATCAAACTAGTTGTCAGCACAGTTAGCGCCTTACCTTGGCAATACGATTTCAGAGCCCATGCAGTCACATTTCTCTTTGCACGATGTGTGGTGCATCACAGGTTGAGTGTTTCATTATTTGTCTTGAGGATGATGAGAGGTTTTGGTTGGAATGTAATGGGTAACCAATTAACCACCAAGTTTTCCCATACCAAGACAGAATAACATTCTTGAGAGGCATTTTCACTGCACATGAGACCATATTTTTATCATTTTTAATCTCTGCAACAGCATTTCATCACATTGTAGCTTGAGCAAATGTTATCATAGACGTCTGATATTTTAACATGTCTTACAGACAGGTTGCTTTCTCTTTTCCTTTGAAGAAGCTCATTTTCAATTTTCTACTTTTTGTGGACAATCATAACCATTATGTAAACATATGTGTGTACCATCTGAACTAATAATAGGAGATCCCCAATTTTTGAAATGTGTTCTTGATTGAAATCTATCTTAAAGCGTGCAATTTTCAAGATTCTAGTTTCATTCCTTTTTACCCCGATAAAAGGCCTGTTGATTACCCCTCGCAATTAACACTTAAATCAAATAATTTCCATATCAGTGAGTGTTTAAGAAAACTTATGGATCCGGGGAAATTGTGATTGAAGCTTTCTAAAACTCAAAACTGGAATTTCAGTAAGATTGTTGTCATTTTCATACATTCACAAAAGATATTTCTTATATATTTAGGTAAGTGGTATTAGTTGAGCCTCATAATAATAACTTATTAAACTTGATACATGATATATTAAATTAAACAAAAAATAATTACTGTTACAATAACCTCCTTCCTTTTGTCTCTCTCTAGAGCAAAGATCAAATTTGTTGAACAAATAACATATCCCGAATCTCTGTAAATGTTGCTTCTTCTAATTATCTGGTGCTGTGAACATTGTATAACTTTATTTACTGGTTTTTCAATTTTTAATATATCACGTAAGATAACACATTTGTATTATTTTCTAGAATGATTTTACAAATACCAGTAGAATCAAAAGTGTATAGACAAAGATATCATTTTGTTCTTTTCCCTTTCTTCCTTTTTTCATTGATGTGATGACTATTTGAGTGCCAATGAATTTTATTTGTGTACATATACAATTGTGGCTAACTTGAAGAACAATGTAATATAAATCATGAGTCATATTTATTGTATAATATTATGCTTAGAAGAAATTGGTAACATTTTAACTCATTGCGGTCGTGTCGGATAAATATATCCATCAGGCAATCTGTCCTCTGACATCACATGGGATACATATATATTCGACAGTGTTTAGATATGATTATTGAACAAACTAAGCATGTCATGAAAGGAGAACACTCTCAAATAAATATATAATCAGCTTTTAGTAATTTTGTCTCTGAGGAGCAAAACAAACCCCATTTCTTTGTACCTGAAATGATAATTGCTATCGCCCAACTCCCAATATAATACAATAAGATGAAAAGGCCGAAATATGGGGATGTAACAAAATTGCCGAATGACAGCAACTATCACCCACAAACAGTTAATAAATAGAAACCAGGAAATAAACTATACATGAACGATAAATTATATAAACAAATAAATATAATCAAGGCTAACTCCAATTATATAGCTATATGGCTTATGTTTTAATAAATTGGTTTCGCTTAGAAAATAAATATGAAAACAGATGAACACAACACACAAACAATACAATAAACAATTACATAAATTAATATAATTTAATGCAGATCTGGTTAAATAATATATGATTGACTTAGCTTAACAAAGTAAATTTAGATGACAATGATACTGAATGCCAAAAGGGGCTTATGTCTTGAATGTGTAAATTTCTTATTGCCCAATAAATTCCTGGGACTTGGAGGCCAAAAGGAGTCACAGAATAGTGTATAATTTATATATATATAATATGAACCCAGATAAGGGCTATTACATTAGAGGCCAAAAGTGGCTGAGGTAATGAGAATAAATTCATAGGAATAGCAATATGCCTGATGTCTGCCCACAAGATGGTTTCCAAATATGGGAGTGATGGTCAGGTCCAAAGGCTTCACCAGTCGGGCTTTCATGGGCAGATCAGTGCAAAAAGGCAATGTTTTTCAGACAGGTTCAGACATCAAAAAGGAAATGATCAAAAGTCAATCATAGGTATAATAGTCAATCAGATACAATCAATCCCTTGTGGCAGACCAAACACAACCCTCACTCATACGCACAGGCGGAATCATGAAAGTCAATGAGGTGAAATGACAATGCAATTAAATACAGCAAATGAAGAAGGTGATATATGATGCATGAAATTACAATTCTACATGAAAGATGATAAGTAATGAATCTTAGTGGGAAATGATGGCTCTGGGAAAATTATACTAAAGGAAGGGAAAGAAATAAAAAACCCCACAACACATTAAGGAAGGACTGAAGCTTTACGTTCCCAAATCAGAAGGAAAAAACCCGTAACTAAGTTATACAAACAATGAAAGTTATCTTGTCCAGCTCCTGAGAAATAACACAAAGGAACACAGTCCCATATAGGCCTACAATAATACAAATATAACAAATTAAGTTGGGTGTAAAGGACTCTTAATAAAAATTATGTCTTTACTGGAAGACAAAGGAAAGCAGAATGACTCTGACGAGGTAACAATGACCAGCACAAACGAACCATGACCTCCGACCAATCAGGACTTGACATTTTAAGATCAGAAAACAAATAATCAGACCTGACAAACGAAACGTAACAGTACCGTTATAAATAAAAATGTTACGCCTGATTAGAAATAGGCCAAACTGCAGCAGCACAAAGCTTTTCCATGAGCCTGGGCCTTGGGGCAGCAATGAGTTAAATCAATGAGACGTTACTTTTGGAATAAGGTTTGAACCATCTGTTTATTGTTTGTTTGGGTTATTAATTACTAGTTTCCATTCTTTTATCAATGACTAACTCATAGAACTTGCAATAGCAGTACTTTTGATATGATATTGTTTGTCTGGAAAGTATGCTTTCTCAAGATACATATAATACCAATACTTTTGATATAGTATTGTGTGACTGGAAAGTACGCTCTCTCAAAGTATAATACATGTATCAGTACTTTTGCTGTGATATTGTCTGACTGGTGAGCATGCTTTTTCAAGATACATGTAATATCTTGTTGATGACTAACTCATAGAACCTGCAATAGCAGTACTTTTAGTATGATTATGATATTTGTCTGTCTGGAAAGTATGCTTTCTCAAGATACATATAATACCAATACTTTTGATATAGTATTATGTGACTGGAAAGTACGCTCTTTCAAAGTATAATACATGTATCAGTACTTTTGCTGTGATATTGTCTGACTGGAAAATGCTTTCTCAAGACATAATATATATGTAATATCAGAACTGTTGATATGATATTGTCTATCTGAGAGGTGTGCTTCTTTTTCAAGATTGTATGACATCAGTCAGTACTTTTGATATGATGTTGTTTGTCGGAAAGGTATGCTTCATCAAGATATGATGTACTGTTATTGCAACTGTTATTGCAATACGAGTACTTTTGATATGATATTGTGAGCCCGAATATTATGGATTTCAGGGAATGTATAATACATACTTTTGATATGATGTTGTTTTACTGAAAAGTTGGCTTTATTGAGATTAGGTGTGCATTGTTATAGTAACCACGGTATTTTTAATATCATGTTTTTTTTCTAAAAAGTAGACATTATCAAAATAAGGTATATTGTTATAGAAAAAGCAGTACTTTTAATATTTTGTTGCTTTTCTGAAAGGTAGACGTTATCAAAATAAAGTATATTGTTATAGAAAAGTACTTTATTATGATGTTTTTATGAAAAGTGGGCATTATCAGAATACAGTCAAACATGGGTAACTTAAATTGGTTGGGGATTGTAAATAATGTTCGAGAGTTCCATAATTCATCATGTCCATGAAAGCCCCAAATATAACGAAATAGAGAGAAAATCAAGGGAGGTAAAAAAAATCCCATTAAAACTATGGCGTGTCTTGCAGCGTGATTGCACGCATGGTGAGCCAGCCATACGATG
Source organism: Goniobranchus kuniei (assembly GCA_025770095.1). Classification (NCBI taxonomy): domain Eukaryota; kingdom Metazoa; phylum Mollusca; class Gastropoda; order Nudibranchia; family Chromodorididae; genus Goniobranchus; species Goniobranchus kuniei. The sequence goes on along the minus strand of JAOYNN010132156.1, from coordinate 1,665 downwards.
CGGTCAGCATCACTCTCCAACCACCCTTCCCAGTCCCCTATTTTTCCATCCTCTCGTGGTGAGATAAGGACTATATATTGGCTATAACAATAACAAAGAAACACCGACCTGCGGTCAAAAAGGCTGTAAAGCCGAGTCTTTTGTTGATGCAAAGTGAATTAGTTTGAGATTTAAGTGTTGTGGTTTGAGAATTCCGTGAAGTCAATACAAACAAACCATAGGGACTGAAACTAGACCAAGGATTACGTTCGAGATAACCAAGAATTGGTTATTTTCGTGTTTGAGATTCGTGGACGTTACTGTGAGGTATATTCTTATAGAAATAGCAGTACTTTTAATATAATGTTGTATTTTTGAAAAGTAAGCATGATCAAAATAAGGTATATTATTAAAGAAAAAGCAGTACTTTTAATATGATGTTGTTTTTCTGAAAAGTAAGCATTATCAAAATAAAGTATATTGTTAAAGAAATAGCAGTATTTTTAATGTGATGTTGTTTTTCTGAAAAGTATGCATTATCAATCAAAATAAGGTATATTGTTACAGAAAAAGCAGTACTTTTAATATGATGTTGTTTTCTGAAATGAAGGCATTTTCTTAAGAATAAGCAGAATAGTCTCCATCAATTAGCGTCACAGCTGTGTTGCATCCTGTTACCATGACTTTAAGCATAGAGTGATAATATCCATTTGGCACATGGTACCATTGTGACAGGTCTTTTTTTAGGTTACTTACATTTGTGTTGGAATGTATTACGTCTTAACATTCCCGAATATGAAAGTGACTGAATTGTAATTGAGATGTTTTTAGTTTGTTCAGTATTTGATTTTCTAATTTTTGTCAATTTTATTAATTTTTTTTGGGGGGGTGGGGGCAAAGAAATGTTGTTCCATCAAGGATTCTTTAGATAGGTAGGCATTACTATTGGTACCTGGTGTGTTGGTATAAATTCATGTGCAAAAGCCTCTTTCTATGTCTCTTTCCCTATTATACAATTCCATGCTGGCATTTAGTTGGTCATTAATTTTTCCATCCTCCCACCCATCTCACCAGAGTGGAATTTGTTTAGCTCATGTAAGAGCTGGGTCATAAAAACGCTTTTACTGCTCCAGCCTTGTCTTTCCTAATCGCCGTTTGCATAAGATGAGATAATACTCATTGGTTATTGTTGGATTAAATCTTTGGTTTGCGGGACGTATGAATTAGCTGTTCCATCTTGCATGGAACTGTCCACGTTGAGTCCTATACCCCTTGGTTTGAACATGTATACCCAATCACACTTGCAGCCCAGACAGAATAGTAACATGTCTGTTATATATTGGCTGTTGCTATTCCCAGTATAATGGGAATAGGCAATACGTTGCTATTTACAGTAAGTTGCGTAAGACTAAGACGCCTGTAGTCACTGTTGTCACATTGCGTTGGTTAAAATCAAGGGGAGGTGACTTTGGATGTAAGTATTGTGTGGAAAGAACTGTCACCCTACATTGTAAAACCTGGTCTATCGGAACTGTCTCTAAAGACAGTAAACTCAATATTTAATACATACAGAGAGAGAGACGGAGAGAGGTAGCGGGAGGATGGGAGGGAGAAGAGAGAGAGAGAGAGAGAGAGAGAGAGAGAGAGAGAGAGAGAGAGAGAGAGAGAGAGACAGACAGACAGACA
>JAOYNN010132155.1:0-17229 GCA_025770095.1 Goniobranchus kuniei | reverse complement strand
CTCTCTCTCTCTCTCTCTCTCTCTCTCTCTCTCTCTCTCTCTCTCTCTCTCTCTCTCTCTCTCTCTCTCGATTTATCACACTTTCTCTCTCTCATAGACACTCTAAAGAAAAAAACAACAACCTTCCCCTAAAAGAACAACTAAACAAACAAAAACAAAAAATAGGGCCTACTTTTGTTGTTTCTTTTATCCTGTTTTTTACTTGTAAAACTCATTAATATCCCTCTCACACAAATTTTTAGTCTGAGGGAACTTTGAACATTAAACTTTCAAAACTATCTTTTGTTTTTCATGATGTTTGTGGATCTCTTGCCAGTACTCCCCATGCAAGCTGTAAAAACAGCTAGGGTTGAGTGAGAGTTTTTTCTCTCATCTTATTCTTCTTTCAGGTTCTCTTTTAGGTCCTCAGAGGGGGAGAGTTTTGCTGGTTCGGGGAAGGAGGCATTATTCAATGCTTGCATATTGCTTGCTTGCTTGCTTATGACATTGTGCTTCCTAGTTAACCAACCAGGATGCCTTGATAGCCTCTAATGTGGTTTTAGTCACTAAGGATCACTTTCTATCGACGAGAGGCCTACTTTTGTACACCATGGGCCATAGAAAGTCCTGGATGGTTATTGCGGTTCACAGTTCAGGGCTTGACGCCAATGTCAAATATTTTTTTAGAGAGATTTTTATGTCTGTAGTGTAAATCATATTGTACTATGCTAATTGTTTATTTTAATGCCTGTTCCTTTTCTGGCAACTTCTTTTCCTTATCTGAAAATCTTTTCTTCTTTTTTCGTTTTATCTCTCACTTTTGACTAGCCTTTCATCTTTCTTTTTCCATGGGCGCTGAAGTGACCTTTGTAGTCAAAAAGAGACATAAAAGAACATATAAGCATACAAATGAAGATTAAAACTACTCCCCTCTCTACCAATGCATGTGGACTGCCTTCGGCTAAATGCTGCTGCATTATAATTTATAATTTCTTCTCGTTGGAATGATTACATGTGGCCTTTTTTTTTCATTCCAGGTAAAGAAAGCAGTGAGGAGGAAGAACAAGTAATACTGACTTCAACATGACTCTGTTATAATATCACTTGATAAATTGTTAGGCTTCTTCATTTTGTTTTTTTACAATAAAAGAAATATTTACATGCATTTTGCTGTCTTTTAAATTCATTTCTCAGACATTAGTATAATGAATGTTGTGTGAAATGCAGAACTTTTATGTATGAGTATGTTTTTGTTTATCTGTCATGACATGCTTATTGTGGCTTGTTAAAGTTTCTAAAAACATATACAGTAGAGCAAACCTACAACTGCCTCATTTACAGTGGGGGCTCGCCTACAACAGGGTTTTTCAAATCCCTGATTCACACTCGATAGATGCCTTCTACAACGGCATGCTATTTCACCATATAATGGGAGTTGTGATTGTTTGGGCCTTTTAATCCTTATTCCAGACTTAATGAATCTCATCCGCCTAATTTTCTCACAACAGACATAAAAATCATTGTTTGAGATGGGAAAGAAAGTCTGAGGTTAGACTTACAATCCAGCCCTGTGCCACAACATTATTCTACAAGACCCACGTGTGTGGCGGCAAGCTGGACAAAAGGCTTTTGTATTTTACTTGTACCATGAGAATGGGCTGGGTAGGGAGGAGTAAGGATACGGCCACATGTCTAGCCAGGCTACCAGCTCGCCCAGTGAGCATTAAAGCTCAGGTGTCTTACACCACTAGCCGCATTTCAAGCTACTACTAGCTATTTTCAGTATACAACTAGTTTTCACAAGACTCAATGGATTCCCTGCCTTGCCTTGATTTGCATTGCCTTGCCTTGCTGCCTTGTGAAGGGAAAATGCACCCACTAAGAAATACTCATGATTTCTTTAATTATTACAAAAAAACAAATTCTGCTCGATTCTTGGCTTAATTTAAAAAATGGCATCAGATTTTAGATCCGATCAATTCCCATAGAGATATCGGCAGTGGCAATAACTATCTAGTTAGGCCCAGTGACGTCACTCATCCTGTCTAGACAGTGAACGCTTTTGAACACCTGCAGGTCTCTCGGGGCATGTCGACTACGTCACGAGCTTTGAGCGGTGGTAAATGGCAAGACACTAACCACTGCTCAAGGCTTGAATGCTAGCGAGTTAATAGGCTTATGGTGTGTACACTTCCATTCACTCAAGGCAATCTTTACCACTGCTCAGGGATAGCACAGCTCAAAGCTTGACTGCAGACGCACCCTAAGGGGGCATGAGATATCTGCCACACTGTCATCATATTGATGCAAAGAATGAGAAATGGCGAGTACGCGATGGTGGGGGTTTTGCGTGTGGGATTGGGGCAGGGAGGGGAGAGTTGCCCTAATTTACTCATTGGATTCTTGTCGATTACCATGGAAAGGACAATGGAGGCATTTTTTGTTTTGTTTTTGTGTAGCTTTCTTTCCTGCTGAAAGAATAAAAGGTAGTGCAGTGTGGGAAGGGAGGGAGGTAGTTTCAAGTCTCTCTGCATGCACTTCTCCCCTTTGCTACTCTTTTTGATTCAGCATTAAGTTACATGTACTGTATTTTGACTGCGGTCAAGCAATCAAGAACTAAAGTCGGCCTATTAAGCTATGTAGGCGTACATGAATTCATGAATGTGTTTCCTTTGGCTGAAGAATTTTTGTTGGTTTTTATGAAGTTTACAGGAAACACTAAAACCACTGATTGAGGGGTTTGACATAAGTTTTTAAAATGTGACTGATGACTCTACTAATGCACCTAAGAAACCTATGCATGAACAGTGGAGTCTGCTTAACATCAACACAATGGGACCAGAAAATAAACTGGATTTAGCGACGTTGAAATTATTCAGTCTTTAGACACCATTTAATGAAATGTTTATAGCTTGACATTACATTGAATGTCACTTGAAATTTTATAAAGGAAATTTCATGCTGAATATTTTACGACTTTTGTTTTTATAATTTGATAGATGCATATTTGAAAATCAGTGACCATGTGTTTTGCTTTGTGGTCACTGTTACATGAGAGGCATGCTTGCACTGTATTACATGGTTCTACTTACAGTGAATGAAATAACAGTTTCCCCTACGGATCCCGGTTTTCTCAACTGCAAAGATGAAGAAAAGGACTATTTCGAGTACTCCCCATGCATGCTGTTAAAGCCAGCTAAGTGTTGAGTAGAGCTGCTTCTCTCACTGTCTTCTTTCTTATGTGTCATCAGAGGGGGAGAGTTTTGGAGGGAAGGAGGCCCATATTCATGAGCATTGCATGACTTAAAAAATACTATCAGAGTCACTTGCTATCTAGATCGACGAAGTATTTTTGTACGCAAAAGGCAATAGGAAATCCTGGATGGGTACTGCAGTGCATAGTTTAGGGCTTGATGGTCTTTGTTCATTTTTGTAAGTCTGTAACTCATCTCTCCATGTAGCTTTTTGATTACCTTTCATTACATATTATGCTTGTTGTCTACCTTTAGATGCCTGTTTCCCTTCGGCTGTGAACATAGCAAGATCGTTTTTTCGCATATGCACTGAAAAAGCGAAAGAAGAACTTTGTATCGCCTTTTGCCACACAGAACAAAAACTTCGTGACGCACACAAAAAGTTCATGAAAATTTTTGCATGCGAAGCGCTTTTTTGAAGGAATGAAGATCTAATTATTTTTTGCGCTTTTTGGCAGTCGTGAACTGTTTTCACCTGCAGTCGGGTCGAGCTAAGTATTGAGTTCAGGCGTAGGCACCTTGGAGATCGGATGTGTGACGTAACTGGGCACAGCTTGACCTTAATTTCCAAGGCCAATGTCTTCATAGGGGTTGACCATAACCAAAATCTGATGTCATTTTTTAATCCAGGGACTAAAATGTAGGCAAGATCCGAGCAGATATTTATTTTTTAAAACTATTATTTATTATACTAAAAAATTAATTTAAAACAAAGCACATGGTCTGTTATTAAGTAGGGCAGAGTATGCACAGAAAAGCTTTCGCTATGAAAGCACTTTCTGAAAGGCTAGGAGTAGGAGGATAGATGAGGGATCGCCCCGCTCAGATCTGCGCGTATGCAAAAAAAATGCTTTTACTATGTTCATGGCCTTATGTGATTCGCAGCTTTTTTCCTCATCTGAAAATCTTTTCTACTACTTACTGTCACTTTCTTTTAACTAGCCTTTCATCTAACTTTTGCCATGGACGCTGAGATGACCTTTGTAGTTGAAACGAGACCTAAATCATGAAATAAAAAATAACCACTGACCTTGTAGGCCTACAAACATTTTTATGGTTGCGGTAATGAAGAGGCCTTGGAATAATATATTATATGTAAACCGAGAACTCCCAAGCTCTGACTCCCAGATTCAGATATGGCCAAATCTGGGATGAAAACGGGAGATGTAGTGATCTTTCAGAACTGTAAATTCGTAGCCAATTGTCAGATTTCTGCCAAAAATAGACTTTTGTCATTAAATTAAAAAAACAGAAACATAACAAAAAAAATACAAAAATGTAAACCAACGAAGACAATTTTTTCTTTTGCCATATTGTATACTAAATGCAAGGTCCATTCATAGCTTCGGTCGGTTGAGTCCTCAGCGCTCCAACCTCCAACCTTGTCAGCAGCTAGGCTAGGCCTAGGCAGTCGCTCTCAGCCCCGACTCACAACGCGTAATTTTGTCAGTCAGCTCTCATCACCCTTACGTCTGGGAGGCTGGCTCGCTCACTGTCACACAATGGTCACACCACTAATCACACAGGATGTGCAAAATGTAATAGTAATAAAATGCCTTTGCTAATTTCGCACATAATGACATCACAAACTTCTCTCATAGATGCTGTTCAGACTCTCTTCTTCAGACTCCTATAAATAATTCTTTGTAAACTGCTGAAGAAAGTTGGAAATTGTTGACTGGGATAAATTAATATCTGTGAAGATAAAGAGGAATTATATTTGAAGCCACCGGAATAAGCATTCAGCAAGAGTAGTTTCAATTTCAGTACAGGCCAAAGAATCCACAATCTTCAAGATCCGTTCTACTGGGCTACTCAATCTAAGATCTAGATGTGTTCGAGATTTCACACATTTTAATTGTGGAATCTAGATTTCAGATTTTTCATTGATCTAGATATATCTAGATTCATATAAAAGCAAGATCTAGAGCTGGATTCTAGTTCTGATTTAGAGATCAATCTCTTGATCTCCAAAGGGAAGTTATAATTCTACTGATTTATTTCTAGGCCCACTCTAGACTAGATTAAAAGATCTCGATTACCTTTAGATTCTAGTTCTCTGCCCTCTTACTTAATAGCAATGGTATGTTTATGTTATGGACAGTTGTATAACAAATTCCGTAAGTCGTAAGTTAATTTCGTAATTTATATTTGTACCCATACAGGTACAGATGTTTTAAATACGTAGGCCAACTGTTTTGGTCGTATCTACTATGTGTGTGGTGGATGTTGAGTTCAGACAAGTTTGTCATTGGCTGTTTACAGGTCTGATCTTTTAAGGTTTACACTTGTGAAATAACCTTAAATACATAATTGTGACAGAATGCTTCATTTAATTGATGAACTCAGTTGTTAAGGGCAATTTGTTTTTCGTTGTTTAATTTTTTTTGTAAGAATAATTGTATGCACTTAAAATTTAGGCCTTTAGTGGAGGTCTCTTGCACAGAAATATCTCATACGGAAGACAAAATATTGAAAGAGAAAGTAAAATTGCACTGTGCAATGTCAAAAGCAAGCAGAATTGCAGAAGACAGAAAGTTGTTGCATAGTTTAGTCCAGGAGCAAAATGCCTAAGGCCATAAACATAGCTAAAGTGTTTTTTCACATACTCGCATATCTGAAAAAGCAGAACTCCTTTTTATATTGCCTTTTGCCACACAGTACAAAAACTTCGCAGGTCTTTTTTGAAGGAATGAAGATCTATTAACAGTCATGACCTGTTTTCATCTGCAGTTGGGTCGATTTCGGGCATAGACGCCTTGATTGAAGACTGGATGTGTAGCATAATTGGGTATAGCTTGACCTTGCTTCCCCAGGCCAATGTCTTCACTGGGGTGTGATCACATGCAAAACCTGATGCCATTTTTAATCCAGGGACCGAAAGGCAAGATCTGAGCAGAAATTGATTTTTTAAAAACTAAACAAGAATATAATAAAAAAGTAATTTAAAATAAAGCACGCAATGGGATTTCCCCTTTCAGCAAGGGGTAACTACACTATGAATACTACAAGCAAGTCAAAATCATTAATAATACTGATATTTAATTTTGGTCAACATATATTGAAATGGATCCAGATACATTCTCACATAATAAGAATAAAACCTATCAGGGTGTTCTTTCAATTGTTCAAAGAGATGGTGATATCTATATATGGCCTTTTTTCGTTTATTTCATGACCACCTATTCTCCTTGTTTTTCGGTTTTGGATGTATGCTATCTAATAAAATTAATTCTTCATCAGAAGACAGGACGACAATGATAATAAAATACAGATTGCAGAAGACTGATTCATTTGTTTTTACACACATGAGCACGTGGTCTGTCAAATACTTCAAATAGGGCAGAGAAAGCGCAGAAACGCTTTTGCTATGAAAGGATGGGTGGATAGATGAGATGTTGCACCGCTCAGATCTGCATATACACGAAAAGATGCTTTTGCTATGTTCACAGCCTTAATCTAGGCCTTTTGTTTCATGCGACTGTAGGCCAACCTTTGCATGGAGTGGCAAATCCCAGTGACCAACAGGGTGTTGGAAGGCAAAAACCAGTTTGAGTGAACTCTGACATTTGATAGGCTTTAACTCTTTCCTGTGGGAAAACTTATCGGTACCTATTTCCTTTGTGGATGTTACATGTGTAAACACATTAGACATTTGTTGTCATAACCACAACCTTTTGACAACCCAGAGACTATTTTTTTAATCATGAAAATTAAGAGCAACAAAGTTTTATTTCACTGGCAGATTGTCTAGGGTGTTTTTTGGGTGTTTTTTTTTTCCTTAATTTTTCTTGACCTCACAGCAGATACCTTTGGTGAAATGAAAGTACAGTGGAATTCGCTGAACACGAACCCGCTTTACATGAATCTTACCCTTAACAAGAAATGATTGTGAATCCACAAATTATTTTCTTCTCTATCCAACTAATGCTATATCTCAACACAAACAACACTAGATCTTGTTAAAACGTACCGAAGCTAGCACTTCACACAAATCTTTTCTGAGTTTCCCCCTGTTCTTACTCCAACAAAGCTTCAGGCAAAGTGCAAACGTGTTAAAAAGGCTTGGCCCAGATCTAATGTTGCATCAGCGCCTCTGTCACACAAAGGGGTTTAGGGTAGGCTTACCTGGTGAAGAGGCACACTAGCGCATCCCACGTACATGATAGTGTCAAGACTTGACGTACTATCGGCCAATTACCGCAAGGCATTCCGATCACCCCCATTGTTTACCGCCCGCCTAACCCACCCCCTCTTCTTTCTTTTAGGCCTACCATAGCGGATAAAGTTGATGTAGTTGCTTTGCTGGCGGCAGCATTCAGCACTCATTCACCCAACTTCGATTCTGTTCAATCTTCTTAACATGAATTCTTGATAACACGAACTAATTACATTGGACTCATGGAGTTATCCGAAGTCTACTGTAGATGTAGTTTGTGCAAAGCTGGAGACAGCAGACAATCCTAGATGTGTAATGGGCACCCTTCAGAACATGTTTAAGTGTAAGAAGTTAGGCTGGGATTTCAAGGTTTCTTTGGGGTTTTTTTTTTTTTGGATAAAAGCACCTTTTGACATTTCTCTCTCCTCAGGCTGTGAACAGAGCAAAAGCGTCTTTTCACACAATTGCAAGGAATTCAGACCCTGAAAACGAAATTATTTAACTATTTCTCCTTTTCCATTCTGCATTGAACAAGAAAACCCAGTGGTGTACAATAGTGACCGTCCCAACACATTACCCTCTGTGTCAGACTAAACCCTTGCTGCATTGCAGGAGTATTTTTCTTTGAGCTTTGGGAATAAGCAGAAATTTTAGTTGGAAAGAACACTATAAGGCGTAACACACGTACCGATGATGGGCCAATCATCGTCTGAGTGATTGGGTCGATGTTGGATTATTTTGCTTGTTTTTGTAGTACCCGATCAACGACCAACCAACATACAATGATTGCTATTATATCACACGACCGGGATGAACAATCAACAACTCACCAGTCTCAAGTATGACAGAACATAAGTTGACTTTTTGGATTGGTAGATCTAATATTACTAATATATCTTCTGCAGTGGCATCTGCTTTCTCAATTCCTTTGTGAAGGAAGTTCTTAAAGTTACTGATTTTTTAATATTTTTTTTTGTCACTTTGTCCATTGCTTGAGGATCAAATTGTCTCCAGTATAATAATTAAGAGCTTTTGTGTACTCTTTTTCTCTTAATTATTTATTGTTATAGTCTTTTGAAATTGACCCCGCCACAATCAATCACAGAAGTGATACATGTACGCACACACAATAATATGGTTTTTAAAATCGGTTTTAATAATAAAAAGCTTAAATATGCAAGAAAACTTGCACCACGCAAGGTATTTTGTTAATTTTGATGCGCTGATTCATAATTTGATATTTTCCAGCTAGGATGCCTTGTAAGAGAATTTTGTAAAACGGTAATTTTCCACTGGCATGGCAATCTTCAAAGACAAGAGAGTATGCCTCACGCCTCTCTTCCTGTCACAGCGCCGTCCTCATCGTACAATATTTTTCAAAAGTTTGTTGATTTTCTCATCGTACAATGATGGCACACCAACATCGGTACAATCTTATTAAGCGTCACGATATGCAGCCGATGGTTGGCCCGCGACTGTACAATGGTTGGCCGATGAGATTGATCCAATTAGCAGGGCACTCATCGCGACGTGTAATAGGGCCCACAAGTCTTGCAATTACATTACCAAGGTGCTATGGTTTACAGACAAAAAATGGCAGTGGAAGGGGATGCCGATGCCCATTTTCAATTTAAATTTCAGAGGTCTTAAAGTTGATAACCAACTTTTCACATGTTTAAGTGGATCCGAGTTCCTTGAATAAGTGTCAGTGCTAATCCATGTAAGCATGATTCATTAAGAAAGTAGTCTGTCATGGCACTCCCAAGATGCCCAGTGGAAACAGTAAATGCTTCATTAAATGCCAACAGCAGATCTAAAACATGAAAATCAACGATTGCTGCTATCCTGATTGCATCGATGATGACGAGCCACAGTGTTGGGATAGTAGTAACAATTGAATATGAAACGTACATATTATGGCGAGAGCCACCTTGTTGCCAACCTTTTCTCACTGGTTTACTGCATCAATCAGTTCTGTGTCCATTTAACAGGATGCATTGATCAAATGTAAGTTTACAAACTACAAGCCCATGTCCTGCTAAGCCTAGATCTAGTGGCTGTTTCATGACTGCTGTCTAAAATTTTTAGGGCTGCAGGTAGTGCACTCAGCCGATCATAGAAATTTGTGTACCGGTCCGTTTTACTTCCACATCACTTTTGACAACCCCACACAACTGAGATGCACTCCTTTTGTAAATAAAATCTATCGGCATAATAAATGAGCATCATGAAAGCTTACTTGCCCCACTTTGTTATCAACTCTGGACCTTAAAGAGTATTACTGAAGAATCATTTGCACTAAACAACTTGCCATATGGCATCATAGATTTAGAAAACTTGTACTTTAACTGAAAACAAAAATTGGAAATTTGGCTCTCATGAGAGTTTTGCATGTAATTGCTAATCACATATTTTATAACCGATTAAAGGATACAAAACAGCATAAGGAGCCTTTGGAGTATGCATTCCCTGCTAGCTTCTCTACCAAACTTTCCACAAATTTTTACATCAGAATCTACTAATGGAAACAAAGACATGATTCAAGTGCCAGAATGGAAAAATTTCCCGACTTTGCTTATTTGGCAAAAAACAGTTACAGCTGAACAATTATAAACTTTTCGGTCACTATCCCTTCGCTACCTTGTTACCAGGCCTACTGTAAGGCTTGCCCTCTCCCAACATTCAGCACACATGTAAAATGCACGTAAATGATAAGAGAACAAAAATTTTGAAAACTAATAACTTTTATTTATATATAAAATGTACTACAAATTGCTCTCCAGAATGAACTTTTACAAATGCCAAAAAGCAATGGAAAGACGTAGTGTAGGAATAAAGACAACAGGACAGACAGGTTTTTGAAACAGAAGCAATAGATAAAAAGGCATTTGTAACTTTTCATTCTCAAAAACATTGTAACACATGTAGAACCCTTAGAAATATCCAAGGATCAAAGTTATCAACAATCAATTGTCAAATAAGTCTTGACATACCATAATTTTGGCCAGTTGAATAAAATTTATAAAGAAAAGGTTTTAAAAAATAGAATAAATGTCAGGAAAACTGACAATTTTGACATTTTCAAGCGTATAAATATAAAAATATAATTTGCAGTGAATGACAGTTCTGCACTGAATGGATGAAATTGTTTAGCTGCATCGTAATAAGGTAATAATGGCCATGAAATGATAATGAGGGATGAGAAATGTAGCAGAAATTATGGCTTGATCGTTATGCTCCAAGGAAAAGTGAGCGTATAAGAGATAAAACTGAATAAGGCTGAGTAATATAGATATATATATTATGTGGTATTCTTTAAATTTCAACTGATGCAATGTGGTTATGAATTTAAGGTGAATATTTGTTGTTTTTTTTACACAATTTACATTATGTTCAACTGTGGGCTAGCGCATCCCTCACTTCACTGTTCCCAAATTATGGTCGACTTATTTTCCTGTACAATGCCAAATGTGCCCCACTCATCTTCGTTAACAGACCTCTCAATTGGAATGTTTTATACAATGGATCAGAGCCAAGGATATTTTTTAACCTCCCACAAAAGGGACCATTGTACAATATTTTAAACAAATTCTACAGTCTGTAACTCTAGAGGCGGGAGACTGTACAATTAAAATAATTTGCCCTCTGGTGGTGATGGCACATTTAAATTCTTAAATAACTGAAGGATACTGAAATGGTAACTGCGAATTTTACGTTAATCTTTCTTTGAAGGCATGAGGTTTGGAAGACTGGATGTGCTATGAATGAAATGGATAATGGAATTTTGATCTTAGGTGAGGTGAATATTATACACAATATTGTTCTTTAAGATATAAAATATATATATCAGAAGTATAATTGAACACATCTGTGGTATCAGTATCTTTGTTTTGAACACAGGTGGATTGGTATCAAGACTAGGTAGTATAGAAGAGATAGAAAGCAGAGATTCAAGTGAAAGTTGAAAGACAAAGAAAAAAAAAGAAAACATTACAGTTAAGAGGAAAAAGGCACCTTTTTCAGAAGGCTTATCAGGTGGGAAAAGTCATGACAAACATACTATATACACTATCACAAGGCTGAAAAAAAAAAATTTGATTAATACTCAAGAATTGTGATAGTGACAGACAGCAAAGAAAGAAAGATTGAGGAAATGGGCAAAAATTCACAACAATACAGAAATAGATTGAAAGGAAGGAAAACAACAAAAACATGAGACAAGATGATAGAAGGAAAAGGCACAGGGTTATGTACAATATCACAACGCTGAAAAAAAAAATTACAATCATGACTCAAGGTTTACGGACAAATGAGTAAAGAAGGTCTGGGCAAGATACATTAAGGACATGGTGAATAGAGCTGCCAATTTAAGATTGCTGGTAAAAATTTCATTTATAAACAAGTTCAACAGCATCCGGTTTTAGTTTTCAGTCAGGTGGAATAACAAAATTGCTTGGAGAATGAAACAACGAGTTCAATTATTACTTGTAGCAAAAATGGGTTACAAAGACTTTGCTTGCAACTTGCAAAAAATTGGTCAGTTGCAACTTGGGATTAACACTAGGCTATTCTTTATATGCCAGAAACAAAAAGGTGATATAACTAAGGTGGAAAGAGGATCTTTTAAAACCATATTAAAAGAACCCTGGGAGTATCAAGTTTGCCGTATCAATATATACAGGGATCAGTGCCAAATTTACACTGAAATACTACCAAAATCAGATGGGTTGGGGAGGGAAGGGGGGGGGGGTTCCAACAGATTTGGAGAATTCAGAAGTTGCTCAAAAGTATTTCCAGACAACTGACAATGATATCAGTCTTTACATTCTAAAGATGTACTCCAGAAGCTTACGAGTGGAATAAACTGCCAAATTAATTCCTTTCCAAATGAAGCAGTTTCTTCTGGAGCTCTAATGACTAGGTGGAATTGGATGGACCTCTGTACTTAAATTTCTTACTGTCTTCAGAGGCTAACAAATTCTAACAATGTATAACTGACAACAAAAATTAACTGAGACAGTATTTCCTTCAGCATATTGCCATGGAGTAAATTTTGTAATGTGATATTCATCAACTTCTGACTATTCTAGTTTAAAGCTGCTAATTTGATTTCCAACTAAAGGTGAATATGCATTTAATAAGACTAATACACTTTTGCCATTGCATAAACGAAAGGCTGGTCATAAAGAGAACAGCCAACCCCAAAACACCTGCAATACAATAGGCAAGTGGTTGTCACATCATCATCCCAATTTCCCCCTCACCAGTAAAAGTTTCAAAATCCTAACTAATCTACGCTTTCCATTCAGACCCTAACCTATCAAAACAAATACTGGTGAGGCAAGATTTCTGTAGTCACAAAGCCAGAATACAAAATACAACCCTTAAGTACAAAAATTGTAGAGAAAAAAATTTCTAAAAAAGAAAAAGAAAAAAGAAAAAAGAAAAAGAAGAAAAAGAAAAAGAAAAGGAAAAAGAAAAAGAAAAACAAAAAACAAAAAAAAAACAAAAACAACAATTAAAAATTTAAAGAATGTAAACAAATAGAAAAATGGCTTAGCGACTACAGAAAGCTGTGCGCCAAACACGACATCAAGCATAATCTATGAGCTTGTATGCCCGTTGTATAAAGCTCTATAGATCATACTGATGCACCTTGCATTGAGGGCAATACTAGCACTTCTGCATTGATATCAGATCAAACATATGCTATGAATGGAAGAACAGGAAGAGACAGATCTACAGGCAATCCATCTCTCACATTGTCTTGTTCAGTTCCCATTATAGAAAAGGGGAGCAGAATCTGTATGCTAACACATTCCAAATACAAGAAAATGTGGAAGAACATCATTAAGGTTTGACTTCCTTTCAAAGGCTGAATATGTGTATATACTCAGTTTTGCAAATTTGTTTGGACAGGATAAAAAATATGGCAGGGTAAAAATCTGAAAAAATGCATAAAATTTATCTAAAAAGCAGCTAGTAAAAAAACAAAGCATGCAGTCAAAAAGACAGTAAAATGTCAACAAATCTTGTTAAGGATTAACAAACCAGATAAAAATGTGCTTTCTCACACAGGTTCATTGTTCAGTAGACACTAGAGCATTTGTGCTGTCCATCCTCACGACGGCTAACAACAACACAAGATACCCAGGTCTCAAGTGTCTCAAAGCAAAATCCAACTAAACAGCTTCTAATATTGCACTCAAACAAGGCTTCATAGTCAACCATAATTCTCTGCTTGTAAGGATGGTGGACAGTCAAGAAGAATACAAAGGATGGTAGATAGTCTAGAAGAATACAAAGGATGGTGGTGGATAGTCTAGAAGAATACAAAGATGAGTAGAAGATAGTCTACAAGAATACAAAGGATGGTGGTGGATAGTCAAGAATACAAAGATGAGTAGAAGATAGCCTAGAAGTATATAAAGATGAGTACAAGATGGTAGTGCAAAGATGAGAGAGGAAAGAAACAAAAAGTGATCAAATGGAAGCAGATCAGATGAAAAGTAAGAAAGTTTAGGTAAAGGTAAAGGGGCCAAGCATGAAAGTCTAAGAAATGGCATTAACATGAAAAAAAAAGCTCTAATATCCACTGAAATAACCCCAAATCCAATAATGCCAATTAGGTTTCAATGCAAATTTCCTTATCTAAATGGTAATCCATGCATGGTCCCAACCATCCTTGAACAAGCTGAGATCCTATAAACGTTCCCCTCCCAGACATTCTTCGGTTCATTGCCAACATCAATGGATTGCCAAGACATCAGGGGGTGGTAGAAGGGCAACCCGACCCAACCTGAAAAGGACACAGATCAGTAAAGTAAAATTGAATATATAACGGTTCATAAACGCGACAGTAGCTGAACTGCCCTTACTTTGAAATATGAATGAAGACAAATCTAGTTTCTAATTCAATCTGAGAAGAAAATCAAGTGTTAAAGGAAGGATGTCCAGATAATGCCATTATGGTGGATTCATTCATCAGTTGAGAGAAAGTGTGTGTGCATGTGTGTTGAGTTTTTGTGCAAGTTGTATGGTAGGAAAAATTGTTATAAGAGGGGAACAAAATGTGACAGCAAAGGCACCTTTGATTAAAGAACCACCTCGTCTAGTCGAAAAGGGTCGGCAAAAGGGATGGGGCTCATAACCAAGGTCTACAAAATTGGAATTTCGGTAAAGAATTCTGGTTCCAGAATACAACCATATCAAACAATGGTTCTTAAATCAACCTTCAGCTTTATTTCCAGTCACAATTCCCTGCTGATAACGTGACACAATTAAACGTGGACTCTAGGTCACAGGAGCAAATGATATATTTACATACAGTATAAAGAACTCTTGGCAGTTGGAAATCTTGAAGAGTAGGCTGAAAAGCTACTATGTAAGCAAGCTTCTTCTTTTAAACAACCTAGCCTTTCCTTTCCGCCTACCGTTTCTATCTTTCCTTTTCACAGCTCTCTGAGATGAAGGCTTCGGTTGCACCAGGAAGGAGGGCGTCCATCCTCTTTTGGCTTCACTTAATTATTTTAATACAATCTACAGATTTAATGATCCGTTTAGAACCTCTGAAATTCCCTGTTTTGCCAAACTGAAGCAATTATTCCCCTGGGAATGTCCAAAAAATAAGTTTCAACTTTAAATGGGTTTTTCTCAGCTTTTTATTTTCTGGAGACACCATCTTTAAATATCTGTTGTTTCGTAAAAAATTAAGATATTTTAAGAATTTAAACTGTATTATGTCCAGAAAGACTTGTAGAATACAGAAAAGCTAACAGCTGGAAATTTGATAATTTTTGACATGCGACAGGTTTTCTCAAGCCCCCACATCTTTGTTTATAATAACCAAAGTGACAATGACAGTGATAATGATTGCCATGTATCATTACTGGAATAACTATCACTCTCTGTCTTTATCTGCGTAAATTAATACTAGTTTAGTATTGGCAACTTTCTTCTCCGCAGACCTTTTTTTTATTCATATAAATCTTTGTAGGAAATTTTTTTCTTGGGTAGGAAATTTACATCTATGTAATTGCTGGACACCTGAATCCCTCAAATTGGTATGAAATATCCTTGTTTTGAGAAATTGATGTGTTTTATTTCAGCATTTTATGGTTAAACAGCATGATAAATAATTGGTCTCAATTGTAACTCATTCGTTAGTTCATGCACTGCAAAGGATACCACTACTGCCATTTGTATAATATTACTCATCACTCATAACATCAAATTAAGCATCAAAAAGACCATTTCTTTTACTATTTCTGGAATACCCTTCACCCACCTCTTTCTATCAGACGAATTTCTTACCCAACCCACTGCCCATCCTCCCCTATCGAAACCAAGCTTTCCAATGGCAGTCTCAGATGGCGGTTCAACTGCAGAGTTTTATTTCATTGTTTCTTATTCTCCAATGAATACACAGCCAACCCACACCAATGTAACTTGCTAGTTCCCCTCTCTAATTCTTTGTCTTACTTATCACATCCTTTTGCCAATTTGACCACATGGCTCCATCAAAGTCTCAGGCCAGACAACTTATCCACTGTCTCCAGACATCAATATAAGCTCTTTCTTGTTCTTTGGTTGAGCGAGATGGACCCTTGGAAAAATGTCTGTACTCCTGACAGATTTGTCATCATTGATAAGTGAAAAATGGGTGATTTTGTTGTTGTTGACAGACCCTAGGCCAATAGTTTCCAATATGATGCCCTCTGATTGGTCAAAAATAAATGAAGTATTGTGACTTAAAGCTTTAGGTCTCAGGCCTTGTTCTGATTGGTCTCTTGATAAGGACCTGTCGATCATTGCCAATTACTCTGAGTAGAGCGAGAGGTAGAAATGACAAGGTGCGATACCAAGACGTTGAGTTAGTGCAGATGGGGGATGGGAGAGGATTGTAGAGTTGAGCATTATTGTGTCTCTGATAAAATGAAAGTATGTGTGTGACTGTATGTTTGTGTGTATGTGTGTGTGTGTTTTATAGACAACTAGACATCCTGTTACTCATACTCTTGCCTTTGAAAAGGTGTATAAAGGAGGTATAGCCATCTAGCTAATCACTGTTCGGCTCAAAACCCTGTTGCTGTGCTACTGTATTTGTGAGTTCAAGAACACAACGCTGTGCGTTTTTATCATTATTGCCTTATTACAGCAGTCAACATTGCCAACTTAGAAGATAATTGGAATTATTGACTGATGGCTAAATCAGAACAAGTTTCCCAGAACTATGCATTAGATTAAGATCTAGAGATAGATAAGACAAATACCCACCCACACAGTTCACAGACACACACCAACACACACACACACACACAAAACACTACGGTAAATTTAAAAAATATATAAAATACTAAAATTTGAGGCATACATCAAAATAAGAATTAAAATCTAGAATAAATGGCATGGGCTCATTTGAAGTTTGATGTCAACTGGGGTCACGGCTGTGAGGACAAAAATAAATCAGCTGATTGGCGACTACCTGAACTGTCCCAGGCACTTACATATATGGGGCTCAACCGTACGCAGGCACGGTAGTTGGATGGGACAGTGCAGAGGTGCGCGGGCTTACTACTGATAGAGATGTATAAATGGTCCCGGGTGTTTATGTCGGATAATTGAATTTGTCAGTTAGGGGAGTGTAGGATAACTGACGGTAGACTGTATGAAATAACTTATGAAGGGGAATCCTGGTGGATTTGAGGGGGATTCTGGGAGATTCCGGGGTATTCCAATATTCTGATTGGGGGAATTCAGGTGGTTTCCGATGGATTCTGGAGATTCTGGTGGATTCCAGGGGGTTCTGGTTTTCTGATACACCTGTTTAGTATTGGC
>JAOYNN010132044.1:0-11385 GCA_025770095.1 Goniobranchus kuniei | reverse complement strand
ACAGTAAATAATGTGGCAGCATAAATATTATATTGAAATTATATATATATATATATATATATATATAACCCTAAAAGACATTCCCAAGTATAATATATTACTAGTTATAACAATTTACAAATTTACAAAAGAGATATTGCTATCATTTAAGCAATATATCAGTCATAATAAGTTTTAAACAAATGTGTTTTAAGGGAAGTTTTAAGGACTGCTTGGAAGCAATGCCTCTGATGGCGCAAGGCAAAGAATTCCATAAACTGGGACCAGCAAAACTGAAAGCCCTTTCGCCAAAGCGAGTGAGCTTGACTTTGGGTTTATACAAGGTGAGAGAACTTGTCGATCTCAAATTGCGGGCAGGTTGGTAGATGCTTAAGCGATCAAACAGATGCTAAGGGCATTCTGTTGAATTTGCAGCTACATTATGACACAGTGATGCTAATTTATGTTCTATCCAGGCTTTACTTGGAAGCCACTGTTTGATACTCTCTGGCTGAGGTGCTCGTCACTAGGCGCGCTGCTGCGTTCTGTAAGCGTTGCAGTTTGGATATTTCATTCGCTGGCAGCCCGACCAAGAGAGAGTTACAATAATCCATATGACTGAGAACAAATGCATTAGCTATCTTTTGTGCCAAGGAAACAGACAGAAAAGGTCTAAGGTGTCTAAGTTTGCGCAATTCCAAAAACGACCGACACAGTTTGTTGACATGACGTTCCATGTTAGGGCATTCATCCAAATATACACCAAGATTTCTAACAGACTCTAATAGTACACCATGTGTACTATTCTTCCAGGGATAAATCCTTCCTTTTCCTAATCCGGTAGAAGTAGATGCCATGCTAGATTTTAAATAAAAAAACATTCCTGCCTAGCAACTCTTGCCTCCTTTCACAAGTGATGAGTGATGTGTGCAGTGAATGAGCTGCAGTGAATGAGCTTAGCATGTACTGGTGAGTGAAATGAACACGCTTGTTGACACTGCGACAAGCACACCATTCCTAGTCAGCAGGCCTCTAGCTAGTAATCACATAGTCACTCCTTGCCTCACACTCTCAACTCTCAGTCAGTCCCTTTGTGTTCAAACATGGGCAGCCACCCACTACCTGAGAGTGAGAGTTGAATACGATGAGAGGTATCCCTTTAGCTGGCACTGTGTGTAATGCATCGAGTGTGTTTGTACATTTGTGTTTAGGCAAGCGGCCATACTCGAACTCATAAACAGGCGAAATGACATTGTTGAGACAAATTTGATGGATAGGATACAACTTTGCAAGCAGCAGGATCCCTGTTATGTTCTAGTTAGCGTACCCTGTTGTTATAGCCCAGGTTCCAATTGCTTACATCGATAGAAAAAAGGGGATTTGATTTGTTACTGTTATAAGGCCTTTAGACGCAGTGATATATCAATGCGATATCCATGTGATTTGGAAGGAAGCGACAAATTGCCACACGTAAATGAAAATCGCTGAAATATTGCAAACATAAAGAGGTGATCTTTCTGGGTCGCTTGAAATCAGGAGCTGTCTGAAATCGTATCGCTGCGATCTGTACCGTTTGACACCGACCAGCGTCCCAGTGAACACATTTCACATTTCCAGCTGAGTTGGGGCTTAGCGGGGGAATTTTGGAACAAGCCTACAGATGTTGCCTTTGGTTTTACAATTAAATTGACTTTGGATTTGGATTCAGCAGCTCAAATTAGGGGGGAATCTGTGCAGATTTCTCTATTTTTGCATTTTAAAAGATTTTGCCTATATATTCCTCTATTTTCTTTTTGTGGAATGCATTGGCCACAAGGTCAATGTCAAAGCCAAGGCTCTTTGTCTCCATTTTTGTCGAATGCATGATCATCTTGAACAGAATTAATCGCTCCATCTAAACGCGCCAGAAATTCCTCGCGGATATCTGAGAGATTTGTTCTCAGAGATATCTTTGCATCCAAATCACATGCCAAAATATCCCTGCGTCTAAAGGCCCTATATAACCGAGGCCCTACGCCCTTGTAAATGGACTTGGATGTATTGTATCAATGAGACCATTTATCATAATTGCAGATCTGCCAAACATCCCGGTTGAAATTGATCTGCAAAAACACCATGCAGCTGTGATGTTACCTGAGGGGAAATTAAAGTTTTACTGTACTTTGCTTAAAACTGTACTAAAACATTCACAATTATATTACATTCCTTTTTGAGCAAGTAGACATCATTAGCTGAGGAGATTTAACCCTTAACTTGCTACGTTCGACTTAAGTCGAAACTTCCGATATGCATCGCCATTGCTTGTTTCGACTTTCAAAATCATAATGGACCTTGTTGAAAGAATGAATCTTGAACTCCACGTCATTTCTATAATTCCACAGTGACTTCCCTTGGTGAAGCAGGCACTACTTCCAGTTTATGAATTGTTTTAGTTCCAAAATCCACTAATAGACACATATTTTTGCAATTTTTTCGTAGTTTTTTGAACAACTGAACAAACTGACGACTACAGGAAGAATCATAGACATTGCTTTGACTTTGTAGAGAAATTTCAACAAGATAGCGAGGCAACTGACTATAATTTCGAACATAGATCTAATCTAAGACTAGAATAGGCCCAAGCAATGGCTAACAGAAACAAGTTCTAGGTGGAAAGTCAGGGACAAGGAAATGGGAGGGGAAGGGAGTGTGGCCCTCTAAAGAAAGAATCTGGATGGGGGATCTGTGGCAATACATGACAAACGAATAAATAAGTCAAATGGTCCAGAAAGTTGAGAAAGAAGACTGCTCTAATTGTCAATGTTTTTTTTGTCAAGTGAAAGCTCCATGAAGAATTAGTTGTTGGATGTCGTTCATGGCTGAAAATGAGAAAGTCCATCCTTGGATTTATTTTCGTCTTGTATTATTCTCTCTTTCTGTAACACACCAGTACAAAAGTCCCACAAAATCAGTCTCAAAAGAACAGAATACTACCCTGGCTGTGTTTCTCCCATTCAAGCCTAATATTTTTTCATTATATGGTAAAATGCATTGAAAATTGATAAAATGAAGGAAATTTGCATATTATTGTGATAAGCAAGATGGCCACCGTAGTCCAATGACCTCATTTGCATATTCATATTTTGGAATGGGTTGCCCAATTATTATTAAAGCATGTCTAAATGATTAACTTTGGATGAGTAGTTTTTAAACAGGATTTTTTCCCCCTGAGTATGGCAGTTCTCATGAAATTCTCTAAATCCTTAGCAATGGGAATTGCATAAGGACCCAATTTGGTGTAGCAAGTTAAGGGTTAGGGAAAGCCTTGTCAAAACTTCAGTGAGAGCGAGAGAGTCAAAGACCAAATATAAGTGCACATTAGTCCAAGAATTTTCTCAAAACTGAAACTGCCTCTCACTTTGAGAGATTGAAAGGTCAAATGATTTAAGCAAATTAGTCCAAGAAATTTCATAAATCTGTAATTGTCTTTCATCATGATGGAGTAGCACCACAGTGTGATGTTAAAACTGTTGCTGTCTCATAAAGCAAAGTACCACGAAGTTATGGATTTATAAGGCAATATAATTATATTATAGTTGAGATGATGGGAAGATCCAAAAGTGATAAGTGATGGCATCGTAGAAGTGATTCAAGTGATTTATTTATACAATCACCTCATCAAAATCGTTAATCAGCATGTACCTTGAAAAGACAATGTAAAGAGCTCGAAACCACACAAACTGGCTTTTGTGTGAATACATTGCTCTCTGGGGAAAAAAATAAAATGAAACATTATTGACTCTAGATAAGGTGATGACACATATATATCTGAATAACTAAAAAGACATAGATCTAATTATTCCACAAGAAAACCCAATGTTGACCTAGTGATTCAATCTGACAATATTTCTTCTGGACTGTATTTCAGTATGACATGCTTACAAAACGGAAGAGTATTATACTTACTAAAGCCTGTCCAAAATCATTTGTGGTCTTTAGGTTTCGGTTTAGGCAATCAGATAAGATAACTATGAAGAGGCCTAAGTCTCACAAGTATTTTTTTCCACAAGACTATACCATTAAATTTACTGTATCTCCTTCATTCTCATCCTCTCATACTGTCAATAACTCAGAGGTCTCCACGTTAAATTGCCGTCTAAGAACCTGTTCTAGCTAAAATCACAAGGTATAAAGTACATGTATCAGGGCCAGTAGTGTCAGTTTAAACAAATACGGACAAAATGTTTATTGGTCGTGTGATAATTTTTTAAAGCAAAGAGGTAGCTAATAGTTGACTATATTTCTTGGATGTCAATTAAAAAAACAAAACAACAACAATAAAACACACAGGCAAAATGACTCTAGTCATCATGATAAGCAAAGGATTTATACAGAGCAAGCAGCACTGTTTTCACAAACTGCCTTTCTGTCTCTATCATTTAAGAAAGAACTTTTTGTAGAAAAAAAATCTCACCTGTGCTTGTATTATCTCCAATACGGAAGATACAAAGTAACTCTGGCTACTGACAAGTGTTGGAATAATATCAATGAAAGATATATACTTTCTGTATAGAGGGACTGTTTTCAGTTCCATCAACTTTGGTATTTCTGCAGAGAAAAAAAAAATTCTAAGTGTAAAACTTTTAGAATACAGTACAGAATTACATTCATATTCAACATTACAGTTGTGTTTTATCTGTACATAAACTTGTGTACAGACAAGATGCAAATTAAATAAGAAATGTTCAAATGAGGTAGTGCTGGGCCGATGTCGATACCGAGCACTCGATTCCCGAGTACTCAGAGGTATCAGAATCTACTCGATTCTTTTTCAAAAGGATCGATAACTGTGATTGTAGATAGGCGCACACGATTTCTCTTTTCTTCTGGTTTTTACGAGCTTTTCTTCCAAGCTTTTTGAACAAAAGCTTGAGACACAACTGAATTACACATTATAGGTCTACATATATGTGTGTGTATGTGTTCTTTCTTCTTTTTCAATCCAGCCTAAAGCCTGGCATAGATTTATATCCAGTCTAATTTATTTCTTATTCACCAAAACTTGAACACTTTCACCTAAAAATAAGAGACGTTTGACACATTAAATTATACTATTTGTATTTTGGTTTAATGTCTTCGACAATTATTGTTTCACCCAACACTTTTTTGTTGCTTTTTTCTAATTGTTGCTTTTTTTGTTTCTTTCTTTCTTTCTTTCTTGCTTTTTTTTTTTGTTTAGTGCCATTTTTTCTAGTCATTTGTATTATTCATCAATTTTCATTTTATCTTTATTCAAGTAAATATAAACATCATTTTATGCTGAATTGTACATGTTACAGTGTTACCATATATAATACGGCTATCATAATGTGTATGGCAAACTAAAAGCAGAATGGAAGGAATGCATGCATTGTTCTTTGTCTATGGTTCAAGTTCTGTACAAGTACTCAGTATCGAATCAATATTTAGACAAAATTGCACGGTATCGACTCGATTCCACAATCTTGGTATCGGCCTAGCACTAAAATGAGGCCTTGCTGTATGTTTTTGTAAGTATCCAACATGCTTCTTTGTATTTGCCGTAAGCAAATGTGGAATTACATGTACTTAAAAAGGGTGACAATGATATGTTGGGAATTTACACAAAAGCGACTAATGCAAATGTGAATACTGGTTCTTCACAGCATTTGTAAGTTTAGTATAACTTTAATAATGAACTTAAAGCCCTGCCCATGCATTTTGACAAATTGATTTTGTAATTATTAGCTGTGCTTATTTCTTTTATTAAATTAGCTCAATGTTGAATCAGATATATGTTTTCTTTGCACTTGCTTCTTTTTTTTTTCTCTTTCTTCATAAGTCTATCCATGCCACCAACTTTTCTAGTCATTGAGTCAACAGATTTCACATGAGCCTTATTTCAAATGTCTTGTATATCATCTTCGTTGTGTCATAAAAAAAAAAAGAGGAACAAAAGAACGTTATACACAAGTTTCAAACAAATGTTAATGTTTTAATGCAGTAAAATGTTGATGCACATACCTCTTTGGGATTTCTCCTGTGCTAATAACAGTCTGTGGAGAAAGGTCATAGCAATTATTTTCAAGGTATCATCTTGAAATCCAGATTAAATTGTGTAAAGTTTGTTGAAAACAAGCCAGCAAGCAAAAACGCAACAACAAAAAACAACCCAAAGCTATTTAAACAAACTATCCTTTTTTAGTTTTTTTTCAATTTCTCTATCAAGTTGTTTAATCTTTTGTCTCTAAAGAGTTCCTGAAAGAAAAATTAAATGATGTATTGTGCTTTTAAAAATTATGTAAAGACAACGCATCCATATCAAATAACAAAACATATTTTTATGAAATTAAAGTATTTGATACAAAAGCTGCACTCTGAGACCAAAGAGACAGATGTAAAAGCTTTTATTTAGACAATAAAGAATCAAAACAATTTATGAGGGCGAGCTGATAAATAAGTTCTGTTTGCCAATAGCTGGAAACATTTTCCTTGCATAAATTTGAAGTACCACACAGACACCTCAGAGTGAAATATGCATGATCATAAGCATCCACATAGGCACTTTCTTCATCCAATGCACCAAGAGGCAATTGACTGTCTGATTAGGGCAAATCGAACAAGGACAAACAGTAAACTCAGAACAATATGTTTCAACTCTACCATCTCTCAATGTTAGACTGGGACAGCATCAGCATGATAGTCTCAAAACTGCAGCTTGACGATATAGGCCCGTACATTATAGTCATCAAACTCAAGATGCCTTGATGTGGCTGAAACATCCAACCTTACAGCACCCTGCAAGCAGTCCAATTCCTGCACAGTCTAACTATTTCTTGCCTCCTTAGCTTGAGAAATATCTGTAAGGAAACCATTACAACAGTTTACAGAAGAAGTGGCAAATGTTCACTGATGGTGCCAGTAAAAATCATCAGAATTCTTTGTTTACAGTGAGCGTCAGTCTGATGTTGAGTCTGAGCTCTGTGTAGATTGCAATGGTGACTGCTTAGAAAAATAAAGTGTAATACATGAAGCTAAAATTGTTAACATCCTTTTGATGTATGATTTTTATGTCTGCATTCACTATATAAAACAAAAAAAGTTCTAACCAAACAGAACTTATTTGTCAACCCACCCTTGTATAATAAGGTACAATCCTTTTTTGTTTTTCTCAAAGAAAAATAAACCCAGTTTTTAGTCTTTTTTTTTCTCATGCCTCAAGAATGACTGAAAACAACATAAATGAATATATTGTAGTGTCCTCATGCAAGTTTCATTATAAACAAGACTCACCTAAGTGCCTTTGAAACTGCTATGTGATTTGGATGACCACTGACACCCTTGCCATCAAACGTAAAAATCTGAAATTGGTTCAATAAAAAAATAAATGAGAATTCATTGTATAAATTTTATCTGCACAAAAAAAATTACATGCCATTGTCTCAACACATACAAAAACCTAACAAAATTAAATAAACAAAACATAATAATAGTAGTAGTAGTAGTAACAATAATAATAATAATAATAAAAATAATAATAATAATAATAATAATAATAATAATAATACAATAGTGACCGCCGTACATACCGTTCCACTCACCATCCCACTTTTCTTGGGAAACAAAATTTTCTCTATATAAATTTGCCCCCTAACACCCACTCCGTCTACCTAAAACCCCACTTTTTAAGAGAGAGGTGAGACTTTTTCAATCAATTATTGTAAAAATATCAACTCTTGACTCAACATCGACTCAGCCATCTCAACTATCAAGTAGATCTTAATTTCAAAGAACCACTTAGATTTTTGTTTCTTAATATTCATCGCATGAGATGGTGTCCGTCTACCTAACTGACAAACTCATCTCTGTAGAGACATTCTCGGTCAAGCACTGTCAACAATCAAACTACTCCTCGTGCCCCATCTTCTCTTTTCTGTATCACACCTGTGCCAAACTCTCATCATCACTGTCTGTCCAGTCAGTCATTGTCCAACATTATTACGCCAAACTCAAAACAATCAGTTGAGGATCTCTTGGTGATAGGCTATGGAGAGCACCCACATTATGAGGCCCGTACATAACAGGCCACTCAGTCTTGCTCCTTGTCCCCCTCCCTCCCCCGGACATGCACATATGCATACGACACACACGTCAGCCACATAGCCACACACACACACACAAACCAATTACAGTACACACATCACTGTCAATCCAAAGTTATTTTTATTAGACCTATCCATTCCCAAGCCAGTCTCCTCTCATTGTGAATGAAGTTTGTCTTTGTGTGTGTGCTTGCGCAGTCCACTCACATCACTCTCACCCACACACACAAGCATACCATGTGATTGCAAACAAAGGTTGAGTTACTTCATTTCGTTAATCACTCTTAGAACTGTCATTATGCAACGATGGATAAGTAGATTTAATGGATGAGCCGATGTTAATTGTTATCCCCCTCAAGACATCTACTTATGAATAGTCAACAGTACCTGCATGACAAAATTGCAATTTTTTCTTCTTTTTTTTTATGCCTTATCCTGTAATGGTAATGTAGAGTCAGTTAAGGTGCTCAACAATAGATTGTGGGGCTTGCAGTTTGAATCCACTTGTAGTCAGGACTGCAGGGGGTCAATCACAAGACATCCCTCAAATAATCCAGGTGAAAAAGAGATAACAGCTTTACTGTGAGTCAACCAATGACAACTTACCATCTCGTACAGTTAGAATTTTAATAGATATCAATTAATCTGCTAAAATGTCACAGAAAGTGGAGACTAACAATAATTCTGTAGTAATACAGACCTCCTTGGCCTTAAAGGAACTTAATTAGGCCTACTTTTACTTATCTCATTATAAGCAGATTTGAGTGCCTGGTCCCACATGCAAGATAAAAAAAAAATCCCTACACTGACAGATGGAAATTGTGCAAGAAGTAAGTTAGGAACTGCTACAAGGTCAAAGTCAATTCTTAACATTTCCTCATTCTACACCTTTTTTCACAAGTCTCAAATAAGGCTTAGATGCATTATAAAAGGCATCTGGCATGTTGATAAGCAATGCCAGAATTAAACATCTGAATTACTATGACTTCGTAATTTGATTCTTATTTACCTACTGTGCATTCCTACATTAGAAAAGTTGAAAGATTGTGCTTAAATAGTAAGTGAGATGTCATAAAAATAGAAAGTTTGCCAGTATATGCCAATCTGCCATATCTGGGACACTGTCCCAACATCCGCTCATTTCCTAGTATTTTAGCCTGTGTTGGATATTATTGTGTTCAAGCGCTCATCTGTCTACTTTGGGTAAATGTCAATGGAGACAACAATGTGGTCTTGGGTCACATCGACGAAATGTCCCTCTCTAAAAATAGACTCTCTCTCTCTCTCTCATTTCACACGACTGAGCGAGCAGGCTAGTGGTGTGGTGTAATGCAAAAGGCCCTATTTAAATCGCCTCAGCCTCCCAACGTAACTATGAGAACCATGCCTACACCTATCAAGCTCTCAGCATATTGTTTTGTTTTTAATTATTGTAAAATATAACATTTGATTCATGTTTAACTGTTGAGCTGTCAGGGAGGACACGGTCCCTTATGTCTGTATGGTAGATCCACCGCAGTTATTACTGTCAAAACCAATAAAAATAGGCCACTAGTTTACACTATGACTTGGGACTGAAGCCATGGCAATGTGATGTAGATCTAGGCCTCACTTGAGGGGTTTGTGTACATGGTTCTCTCGTCAAACAGGCCTGCCTGCACAGCACCTTCCCATCTCATTCTTTCTGTGGCACTAGGCACTGATTATGTTTACAGGTGGATACATTTATAATTTACACTTTATATATTTTCACCTTGTCTTTATATATATATTATTATACAAGTTTGACTGGCTATTGAGACCTCACAGATCCATTACTTTTTGGATATTATGTATGGTCACGACCAGCTCCAGTCTCCTTACAACTCACATAACGTCACTGCATTAAGTTTATATATTTGGATATTTCTGGAATGAAGTATACTGGGAATAGCAACAGCCTGTCTGGAAGCAGCCTGTGAAAATCTCATTCCTCATCTCCATTTAGAAAAGTGCTGTGGACTTGCAGTTGCAATGCCCATGTTTCCCCCCTTTCAAATTGTTCTCATTGTCACCAATGCTTGATTTGACTTGTGTTGAGCTGTGCAAACACATTAAGCCACCAACACTCACAAAAATTTGTTTCAGACATGAACATTGCACTAAAATACATTATTAAAGTAAGAAAGTGTCTTAATTGAATTGGACTCACATATTTAGCATTAACTTTGCTTATATGTTTGGATATTTCTGGCAGCAGTTTTTGGAAGTCCCATTCTTCCTCTCCATCAAGAAAAGCACTGTGGAATGTTAATTAAAAATATCTTTCTTAGTTTTCAAAAATATCACTCACAGATTCAGATATCAGTATGAAAAACATATTACATGTAACTCATAATGAAAAATATCATCAAAGTTACAAAAAGTGACTTATCTTCAAACACATAATTTCATATATAGACCTATATAAAATAAAAACAGGGGTTCAATGCATTAAAAATATTCTAACCCAAAAGAAAGATGCCATTAATAAGCTATCACAGCATTGTGGAGATAAGGAAATCTAAAACTGCTAATGGCTGTACTGCTATGCTCCGACAAAACACATTTTTCTTGAGTACCATGGTTTTGAGATAATCGTGATTTAGTGTTTTGGTCAATAAAATTTAGACGACAACGTTTTGGAATTGCAATCTTGCTTCATAAATGATAATTTGCATTAATATAAATCTTTACATGGAAAATTACATTTAGATATATGAGTGAGTTAGAACGAAAATTGTGTTTTGTTGGAGCACAGCGGCGAGAAAAACAGGTAAAGATTTAAAGGCGTTTTCCTAGTCATGCTCTAACAAAACACATTTATCTTCGATGTGGGTAAAAAAAAGAAGTGTTTTGTTGGAGTACAGCAAAAAAACAGGAGAATGTTTAAAGGCATTTTTCTAGTCAAACTCTGACAAAACACATAATTCACTCCTATCTCTGCAGCGGATCAAACAAATGGTAGCTGTGTCGGAGTATTTTGGGAAATGCATTGTCGTACATTTCTTTATTATTACAAGATTAACCATTAAAACATAACACATCCATAAATTGTACTTGTGTGCATGCACGCACACACACACATGTACACACACACGCACCGCACTCACACAACTGTTATGGGTGTCACCTAAAATTTTATTTAATTTACAATTTTCATTCCCATTAAGTCAACAAGAATATTTAATGAAAACTAAAAAATAACACCGGCCTTGGGGGGGGGGGGGGGGGGGGGGGGGGGGGGGGGGGGGGGGGGGGGGGGGGGGGGGGGGGGGGGGGGGGGGGG
>JAOYNN010131933.1:0-11385 GCA_025770095.1 Goniobranchus kuniei | reverse complement strand
AGGGGTAGGTTAAATCAGTGTATTTAGACGTTAACTTGAGGGGGGACCAAAAAATCGTCTTCGTTGGTTTACATTTTTGTATTATTTTGGGTTTGTTTCTGTTTTCTTTTTTTCTTAAAATTTAATGACAAATTCTATTTTGGCAGAAATCCGACAATTGGCAACGAATTTACAGGTCTGTATTTATTTCATTGACACCATAGAAACAAAATAAATTCCAGAAAATTTAAAATAGTCAGTCAACACCATAAAGATGTATGTAGGCCTACCATGTATTCAAGTCTTACACAAGTACAATGGCCGGAAAAAAAAAGTGAGAATGCAAATTTTTCACATGAGGTTGGCAGCTTTGCTTAGATGTATTCATGTGATTGACATCGCTTTGACTATTACAACATATTAGCAAATTAAATCCCTGTAAATAAAGAATTGAATAGATTTGTAAATGAATTTTCTTTTAAAATATTTTTGTTTAAATCAAAGGGTCATCAATGAAGAAACAAAAAATCGAAAGGATTACCTTCATCACTTAATGAGTGACTTAAGCAAACAAAAAATAACAATCCCAGAGAAGAACATGAATTAAGACTGAAACTGGAGGGTACGAAGTTGAAATTTTGATTTCCCTTTTCCTCTTGACAAAGCCATAAATATCTACAGAGTCTTCTGAGGGTGGGTGTGACTTAAATAAAGTAGCAAATTGGTGATAACTCCCACGCCCCTCCCCGTCATCAACCCCAAACACACAATGTTAAGACAAATTCTAGTATGAAAATATTTATTGCACTGCTGAATATATATTTCTTACGGTCCTTGGTGAGCATGTTGCATAGCATTTAACTTCCTGTTCACAAAATTTGAATAGTAGTAATAGTATGACAATAAGACCTGAGGGGCAACAATACCAAAAATGACCATAAAGAAAGCTAAACAAATGCCAACAACTTCACTTCATTTTACAACTTAGAAGGGTTTTTAACTGAAAGAAAAATCCTATTCCCATTCATTCCCTTATTTATAATATCATTTGGCTCCTTATGAAATTCATATCAGATGGCAATTTTATGACTGCAGAAAAGCTAGAATAGGTCATTAAAACCATCATTGCCAATGTTTCAGGACAAAACAAGTTTTTAAAAAAAAGATTAAAATGTATTTCCACAATAATAGTGATAGGATTACACTGCCCTTTGGCCAACGCTTTTAATAAAAAAGCTACATGAGGTTTGGTCCTTTTAGGCACAGTGGCAATGGCAGATTTCTAAACAGTCCTTAAATCATTTTTGTTTTGGAGACAAAACAAATAGAATAAGTAAGGAGTCTCCAATTAAGCAAATCAGTGACTTAATTCTATTGCATGCTCAAGTATTTGACTACATGAGACAGAGATGAAATTAAGTCAAAGGAAAAACTAAAGGTAGTGGTAGGAGAACCAAGGAAAACAGACCGGGGAAAATAAAAGCATTGCGTGCACATAAACACTTAAAAAAAAAAAGGTACATGATATCACTCTTTGCAATTTTTTCTATTTACAAAGGGTCTTCCTTAATTTACGGATGAACAAGCTTTTAAATTCCATTAAAAAAAATCTTACATAGTTAATAGAAAATGCAAAAAGCTCTTAAACCTTCTGGCGAAAGAAAAAACATTCTCCTGAAAAAACAAATGTCATTTTGTTGACTTCCAAATGATAAAAAGAATTTCATAATCAGTAAATGGAGGGATTTCTCAATGAATCTTTACAAGGTATGGATTGTCAGAGGAAGGAGAGGAAGATTGGGGTTCCTTTAAACAAAAAACTTTGCACATGGGGGATTGCAAACTGTAAAACAGAAGCAATTGTTTCTTAAACTGAAATTCAAGTCTCCTTAAACGTGGCACTGCATTAATCCTTTTGCTAATATTTTCCCTCCAAAATTAATCCCATAAGATTTATTAAAAGGAGATGGCTTCTAAGAAATCTGATGAGAATGACTTTGGAGCAAGAACAATTAGTCGTGCCCATGCACTTTTTGCGTACGTGGTTTTCCATAATTTTACAGGAGAGCAGAAAAACTTAAGAATCTTTCCTCAAAGTAGGTCATTTCATATCAAATTTTTGTATGCACTTTGGCAGCACAGAGCCTGCGCACTTTGTGCAGAGACACGTGCGAGACAACTGTATATGCATTTTTATTTCCTTCAGATAATGTAAAACTGTTTGGTGTAGCTAAAAACAGACACCATCATTGGACGTGCCATAAAATTTTACATAGGAATAATGAAGAACCAAAAATGGCAAATTTTTCGCTTACGCAAAAAGTGCACAGGCACGACGAATTGTGAATGGCTACAAAAGGACACCTACTCTGAAGGATAAAATGAAATTTTCAAGAACAACGGCAATAGAAACAATGCAGCTTATATCATCCAGAACAACTTGCATAAAAGAAAGCATATCTTCAAATATTATGCACCTAGAAAATGGCTCTTTTTATGGCGCCAGCAGAATGCCAAACATATAGAGTATCTTTTGATCAAATCAGTTGGTAATACAAGTATTCAAAATGTGACTTTAAAAAATTGTGTGTTTTTTTTTTTAATGGCCCTGTTAGATTCTTCAAAACTTTTACAATATAGATCTATCCATTGTTTTTTGATGTGGGCTGTTTTTTGAAAAGTAGTTGCACATATCATCACAACTCCCCATTGACCATAACCAGTTAAGGGACAATCCCTAGGCTTATTCCGCAAGTATATAGCAATTTTATCATCACACATCTAAGAAAATTTGATAAATGCTGTATTTTCTATGATTAGCTCTTTGAAAAGACCCTGTGAGGCAAAATTTTGGCCTACAGCTAATAATGTAAGGTCATAAAACAAAAGAGGTGTATTATCACTTTGCTAAAAGAGATTTGAAATGTGTGCAGTGAAATACTGAAGGGATAAAATCAAAATCATAAAAAAAAAAAATCCAAAAAAATCCAAAAAACCAAAACCAAAATATTCCCATGAAATATAACAAAAACAGAAATAAAAAGGGTTGCTTTAGCACTTTTACTGGTCGGCACATAATTTTTAAACATTTATCATGTAAAATAATTTCCTGACACCAGTAACCACTGATGTAGTTGCTAAATCTTTTCCTCAAAACTTATTTCATCAAGTTATGAAATAAACTCAATTCAAACAAAAGAGGTGAATAATGATTTTGCTGTAAAGTTTAAAAATGTGAAGGGATTTAAACGAAAACAAAACAGGAGGTTGGGGATCCTTGGTGCTTTTCTTGGGTGAAAAATAATTTCTTAACATATACAATGCAGAATAAAGTCTGTCATGTAATTTTATTACATAAGAGCAAGTTTATATAAGCTAAGGTAGTTGCTAAGAACTTAGCAAAATAACTGTCTTGGGCTGAGTCT
Organism: Goniobranchus kuniei; assembly: GCA_025770095.1. NCBI lineage: Eukaryota > Metazoa > Mollusca > Gastropoda > Nudibranchia > Chromodorididae > Goniobranchus > Goniobranchus kuniei. The sequence continues at coordinate 7,981 of JAOYNN010131933.1, read as the reverse complement.
AAGGTAGAGGAGGAGAAACTGATGAAAAATGATATGGACAGCAACCCAGATGGCGAGGAAAGATAAGCTAAGGAAAGTGGTCCTCCAAACCAAGTTGGAATGTTTTGATGATTTCCAACGAAACAAATTTGCTTTTGGTTTCCCCCACTGTTTTTTTCTGAAGCATATCACAAAGGTAAATTTTTAAAATTGCCTGATTAGATTTCTCTTGATGAATTTAGAAATGATTGGTCAAGATTTGTTTCCTTCAAGTGTTACACTAATGAGGAACTAGATATTGTGACAGTAAAATTTGTGTGCTTTGATATCTGGGAGGGCATGGCACCTGTTGCCATTGAAGATAAAACAAAATGTGTTTTTTTAGGCCTTTATTTTTTGTTCTTCTAATCTGAAAATGATGAAAAGGCAGATACTAATTTGCGTTTTTTTAAGTTTGAAAAAGATGAGACACTTCCTACCCTAAAGAAATTTGAGGAAGGAGAGATTCTTTTTCTCCAGTGTATATAATATCAATTGTAATTGTTGTTTGAAACAAAATAGGATGTAAATGAAAATTGACAATTGTCAGTAAAATACCGAAATAAATCCAATGAAGTAAACTAATGGACTAAGCAAATGTGTAGGGATGGGGATGGGGATGGGGAACTACTGAAGATGATTACCTCTGAGTAAGACACCTGTTGATATGGGACACAGTCATATAAATGCTTTGTTGGTTAAAAAAAAAATTCTAGCAAGAAAAATTCTTCATTCCTCATCTGATGAAAACAAAGATAGAAGGTAAATGTCAAAGTTCAATTGTTTCACAATTCTTAGTTAGTTTATAGGTAAAGCAATAAACAAAATTCAAAAACATTCAACACTTGAGAAAGAATAACATTACAGAATGGCTTACTATTTTGGGATAAAAGGTTTTCTCCTAAAAATAAATGTAGCATTACCTTTGGCACAAGCTGAAGCCATGTAGTTACTGAAGTATGCAGGGTTCTCATCCAAGCTGGTCGTCCATCTGCTAATCTCTTCTCATGTTCCTCAGGGGTACCTCCATAGGATGTTGCCACTTCACCTTCCTCCAAGAGTTGCATGCGGAGAAGATTGGCTATCATACTGCTTCCTGTGAAAGTTAAAAGCTTAAATTAAGATACAATTTTGCTCGAAACAGAACACTAATCAATACTAATTTGTGAATTTGTTTGTCAAGCAGAAAAATAACTGAACCCATACACTTTGGTATCAAAATTAAAATCATGAATTGTAATGTTTTCAATGTCTACATATTTATGACCAACAAAGCAGTTACATCAAAAGGAAAGAGAGACAAACTGGTAATAATGTACAGAAACTTAGAAAAATAAATTTTCACAAACCTTGAGTTGTAAGAAGTACTTTTTCAGCATTGTTAGGGAGTCCTAGCCAGGAAGGAGTTTGGGAGCCTTCCATATTGTCAACAAACTGGACAAACTGTTCACGTCTGTTTACAGGATAATAAGGAGGTGAACAGAATTCATTAGAATTGGGAATGTGTATCCTATATCAAAATTATGAATTATGATCTCAAGCTGGATTTGAAAGAAGTAAATACAAAACACATTCAGGATAATGAAAGTGGAAAAGTACTTTTTTTGACAATCAATTACCTCACACCATCTGGCATTATGATGTGTTTTCCCTTAATGTCATCAATGTCCTTCACCAAAGCAAAGTCCCCTTCAAAGCTCTTGGCACTGAATAGCTTGTTCACAAATGTATCCAACAAACGCTGCAAAAAGAATGGTAATTATGATTCAGACTTGTTTTTGATGTAGTTTATAATACTATTCTTTATCAAAAGATATGAAAAGAGCAAAACAACAGCTGTTTCCAAAGTTAAAGAGAAAAATCAAGTTTTAGAACTTACCTTCCCCCTTTATCTGCAATTCAATTTTGTCATTTAATAACATAAGATAAAGGTCTTATCAGGGTTTTTGGGGGGGTTTTTTGTATGAGAGGCAACAGGTAATTTGGATGTGTATCGCACAATAATGAATGAAAAAAACCCATCAGAAATAGCAACACTGCTGTTATGCTTGAATCAAACATAATCAATGAGTCAACAACTATAAATATAACATCCGTAAATAACATATAGTACATCTACAGTACCTGGTCAAAGTTATTGTCAATTTTTCCACCATAAATGCACTGGGACAATAGTGTTCTGATGGCATCCCAAGGTACTTTCTCAGGGGGTAGATTCGTCCGACCCTTTGCAAAATTTATGAAGAATGATCAGATTATGAAAATGTATGTTTTTAGTCTTTAGTAAAATTGCTGGTCATGACTTAAATCAAAAACAAAGAGGCTAAATGAAATCTTTTTATCTAAAACCACCTCATAAATTTTTACCAAGATCCACAAACATTTTCAAAGTCGCACCTCTTTCTGTACAAAAAAGGCTCAAAGGGCTTTACAAAAGTAAACATATAGACAAAAACTATCTTCTTCTTTTGGCTTAAACCATTTGAGGAAGCCATAGTGGATCTTCCATACAAAGCTCTTGCTGCACATTTTAATTCTACCCAAATATACCTTCTCTTTCCTGTGTGGTAATGTCACATTTAATTAGTACTCGTGACATTTAATTAGTACTCTCTTGCCGGTATAATGTTGCCTTTTTGTCCAAATATGCCTTCCTTAATTTTCACCCTTAGGTGAACATTTCTGATCTTCGTTAACCTCCTTACACCCATCAAGAAATGCAACACCTTTAATTCTACACAAACATATTGATTATTCTCAGAAACATGACATTATACAACAAAGATTTAATGAAGCAAATAATAAACATTCAATGACTTTCATTCGCTTTACAAAAGTTGTCTTTACACAGGCCCATATAATGTCTTTTGAAAGTTATTTTGACTTAATTCTAACCTTCACCAACAGACAAATGAAGTTTCTGAGAAGAACTAAAAATGCTTAACTAAGAGGACAATCAAAAAGTTAAAAAAAAAAGATTTATATATGTAGCAATTATCTCACCAGAGCCACAGAGTCAATCCATGTGTCCAGCATGTCACATGCCACACGCAAGTCAGACTCAGTAAATTCATATTTCTTTGCCCATCCTAAAGGAGTGTAGCGCATCCTCTCTTGCAAGATGGCATGAAGCCAGGCCAAAAGGAAGTACAGGCGAGCTCGCTCATTGGGGGCCTGGGGGAAATTACAATCCATAAATATACTACAAAGCATTTTAGAACATAGACAAGGACAGGAAAAATGCATGACCTAAATTGTGTCCAAGATCACTTAAATGGAACGATTGATACTTTTCTCAGGTAAAAGTACAGATTTTAAAGCTAAAAATATATACATTTCTAGCATGAACACTGGCTTAATGACAACAATACATTATTCATCTCTCCACACACCACTCATTGCCGACACCACACTTTCCTGATGACCACTTAATATAGCAGATTGTATAAAGTGAGAGGAAAATAGAAATTAAATATACTGCATTCTCCACTGAAAGTCAAGGCTGGGGACAATGAAGGGTCTTCTCGTCTGAGCATATGCTGAAACCACTGACCAAATTACCATATAAGCCTTTTTGACCATTTTATGCCTGAATGAAGAGATAAGACTTGCAAGTCCCTTTCAAGGCCTAAAATTCAACATGTTGATACTGAGATCCAATCCACCAGCCTCATGATGATATTCAAAATGATAGCATAAATACAACACACTTAATTAAATCCCTAACTCAATTTCAAAATTCAAATTTTAATGACAAAAACTGCAAGCATAAAAGCTAAAGAAAAAAAATATTCAAGGGTGTAAATGTGTTGGAGGTTAGGGGAAACATTTTCCATGTTACATACCTTGCACATTCGAGCAGATGGCACAGTACTGAATGTCCTCATCAAATTTGCTGGTACACCAGGAGGTGGCTCAAAGACAAAGACACGACCAGCACGCAGAAGATTGGTTGGGAGCTGAAGTGGAACAAAACATTCAATAAGGCCATTGAAGAATAATGTCTGACATTCATAAAGAATCATCATAACCTTTTTACTCTCTATTAACAAAACTTCATAACACAAAGGGAGATATATTTTATATTAAGAATGTTTGTACTGAATATCTCATAAATGTGAATAAAAATAAAATTAAACCAACAACAAACAAAAAACAAAATAAAACCCCCAAAACCATTACCATCGAAAAAAATACAAAAACAAAAAAATTTAACTTGCTCTGATGAAATTTTAATTTTCTTTTCAACTTTTCAACAATTCAGATGTAAGGCAATATTATATAAGTCCTTCAGTCAAAGACTCAAGGAACATCAAGGAAAACATATTAACTTTACAAACATCTACCTTTGGATTGATTTCCATTGTCAAGAACAACCTAAAGTTAGGATGCACTTGTAGGCTATGCAACTTCTTTTCCAGCTGGACAAGCCACTGAGGGGCAAGATGGACATTCTTTAGCATGACCCATCTGCCAGATTTGCTGGATGAGTTAATCACTTTGTCAGCTTGAGTGAAACCTTCAGCAGAACCTGAATGAGTCATGAGATTGAGAAATTATTGAATGTCTATTTTTATGTCATTTCAAGCAATATTACACAGCACTTTTAAATGGGTTTTTTAGACATGAAATATCTCACTTACAAACTTTTAGCAACAAAGACAAACAGAACAAACACAAACAACACTAATCTCACCTCCACCCGCCACCCAATGCACACACTCAAACAAAATACGATAATACCAGCCACAAAGCAAACCAGCTATCAAGTGACTGATGTTCACTTGTTTGAACATTTAATAAAAAAAATCGTATTTTTCTCAATCACCTAATCAATAACTCATCAAATTCAATAATTAACAAAACAGAGGCAAAAAGACCTTTGAAACATGGGCTCCTCCAAGGAAAATGACAACTGAGTCAGCTAAAAACAATGACTGCTTACCTATAGCAATGGACGTGAGTGGTTTGCTCAGTTCTGCTGCAAGGTCATCAACTCTTGAACTGGCATCATAACCAGGTACCGAGCACATCAAAACAGGAGTGGCACCCTTTATCTAGAAACAAACAATCAGACAGTTACCTTTTGCAAATTTTAAGACACATCCGGAAAAAATCAAAAAACCTTGTGAAATTTGGCTTGCATCACAAATGCCATAATTATGATCTGGTAAAGTATTATGTTTTAGAAGTTTACTAAAGTTTGTCAGCTTGATTGTTGCTCACGTGAAATACAGTTTGAGCAAACAAATCATGAGAGCATGACATCCATGCTATGAATAAAGTAGAAAAGGTAATTAAAGAAAAAACCCAGCGTGAAATTAAGTGGTATACCATCAACATGTACCTCAAATCTGGACTCATCACTGAGCTCCTTTAGAAATTGAGCATGGAAGAAACTATTGCAGAATGCATTTGTTCCTGTAATTTTGAAGTATGGTGTGTGTATGTAAATGTATGTATTCTATGATATCAAAGACTGAATCACATTGGAAACTTCAGCCTTCACTTAAAGAGCAAACTCGAACAGAGAGGTAGTTCTTCAACACAGCTCAATCCTACAGCATATTTGGGAAGCTGGAGGTTATAGATTTGACATGTTACAATGTCATGTGAGTTATAATAAAATATTGGGGAGTGATCTTATTATATACCTCATCTTCACAGATAGAGGCCAGATTTAATTCCTTCCCAGTGACATGGACAAACTCAGAACCCAGGACCTTCTCAACAAAGATACGAGCCATTGCTGTCAATCTGTCTGGTCGAAGGGCATGGATAAGCAGAAGACCATGAACGGATTTTCCAATGTTAGCTGTAAAAAAAAGGTGAAACAAGGACTCACTGTATTAATAGTTCATGTCAAAAGGATCAAAATTGTGCTTTAAAATAATTTAACAAAAAACAAAAACAAAAGAAAAGAAAAGAAAAAAGGAAGAAAAAACAACCAAAAGGACTAGGAAAATAAAAAAAAATGAGCACAACTAAATACAAAAACAGCAAGCAGCATCTCTATTTGACTCTAAGAATCTTTTGGAGTTTTCATGCATCCCTTCATTACATCTATCATCTATGAGGTAACATAATAGTGAGTTGATAAGAGAAACAAAAATTTGTTATTCTCTTAGCTGCCCCAACTTACAGAGAGTTTTATCTTCCACCCACAACTGTGGCACATCTGTCTCTGGCATAGCACTTTCAAGCCATGAGAGGAATTCCTGTGTAAATGGATAAAGAAGTTATATAACAAAATAATTTTGAAAATGACATACTAAAATGAATCTTTTGTTGCTGATTACTTTAAATTTGATCAAATTATTGACAATTGGGTTAAATTTGTTTTCCATACAAGTCAGGAATACATTTTCAAAGCAGGTCAACTTTACAAAAAAAAAAAGAAAAAGAAAAAAAAGGACAATATGAGTTATAAACCTACCACATTTCCAGTTACTTCACTTGTAAGGTTCCTAAAGGCTGGTAGCTTGCTCAATCCTACAACAGCTTCATGCTTTATTGAGGAGAGAATGCAAAGACATATCCAATTAAATTAAAAATTCACTTATATAGACCTTGATGATATTTGTTTGTTTATTTGATGATTAAGGGCTCTTTTCTACTTCAAAGGTCATCTCAGCACCCAACGCAAAAGTAAGACCAAAGACTAGTTTAGCACACACACAAAAAAAGGGATGAATAATTCTAGGAAGCAAAATCTTATTTAAATAAGGTTGATACAGTTGAACATTATGTTCATTATCTCGATATTGACTTAAGAGGGCTTTACTGTGGTAACACAAAAAATATGAATCTGCACACAGAGTAATAATGTTAAGCATTGTAGTACCCTTAGAACAATTATTAAGTATTAGAATTCACCTGTTGATTAGACAGTCCCTTTATGGTTGAAACCGGCTTATCAGTCAGTAAGCCTTCCTGACTCCTCAAGAAATGTTCAAACTCTGCTTCATATGTTGACTCACTTTTAAAGGAAAGATCAAATTAAGACTTCATATGAACAAATAGGCTTATATGAAATAATATAAACAAAACAATAACAGAATCCCAAATAAAGTTCCATTAATTGAGGATTTTTACTGGAAAAAAGAAAGAAAAAAAACCCAACAAAAAACATACTTTGGCTGTCCTTGAAGATGAATCCTGCACAACTGAATGGCAAAGGTGATTCTGTCTTGGTGAAGCATTCCTCGACCAACTCGGCTGTAGGTTTCCTGTATAAAGATATATTTCATTTTAATGAGAAATAAGCTTATCTTTTCCCATTTCCTTTCATCTAAGTGATAATAAATCCAACATTTAATCTTTAATTACTATTAAACAACCATTTTCCTTACCATGAACAAATCAGTGGTGATCTTTGACAAGCGAGCACCATAGTCCTTGATATTATTCAGATGTGGATTGTTACTGGTTGATGCATGGAAAATTTCCAAGAAGAAATGCAAAGAGTACTGATACAGGAAATGCACCTTAAATAGAAAAAACAAAAATATTTGTCTCCCATGATTCATTTGTACCATACATTGTTTTTGCATATACAGCTCCTCATTAATATCTTTTTATTTTTGAATTAAGGACAAAAAACAAACAAACCCACAAAAACTCAAAAACCCAAAACAATTACAATGTTGACTGCCATCCCTGTGAAAAATTAAATATTAGGCAGACAGCGGTGGAGAAAACCCTTATAATAAATATACAGTATCAAACTGCTCTCCAGAAAGTGATATGAACAGAGTCATTGCCATTCAAAATCTCTCATTGATGTTTAATAGATGACAGGACCACTCTTCTTCCTGATCTACATAAATGATACTGATCAAAACCTCTCACCTAATACCACCATCAGATTATTTGCAGATGATAGTTTACTATACAGAGAAATAAAAACAACAGATGATTGCAAAACATTGCAAAGAGACCTAGACACCCTACAAGAGTGGGA
>JAOYNN010131822.1:0-11385 GCA_025770095.1 Goniobranchus kuniei | reverse complement strand
AAAGAAACCATTGTGAACACAATTTGGTCAAATCGAGAAAAGATTGACACAAAATGAAGCCACCCGTGTGCACCCAGATCATGACAGGTCACGTTGTTGTTTTGATCTGGAATAAGATGATGAGCTAATCAATGCACTTTTAGTATGTCATCAACTGGATGGTTTCCCTTTGAAACCAAGGCTACAACAGATCTTGGCTGCAAATTACTAATTTCGTGCTCCGAAGGTAGAGTAAAATGTATATATGTTTATTATAACAGATAATATCATTTAATAATTTAATAATCTTCTTTCACTTACATGTTTTGTATGTCTTTTTCAGAGAGAGAGAGATTTTGGTGTGATATAAAAAATACATTCTCATATTCAACCAACATCGTTAAAATGGGTTTGGAGATTACCTCTGTGATGACACTGTAGAACAATAAAACTTATACCATGAGAATTTATTTAGGGACATTATTTTTACTTATATTACCATGTGAGAAGGACATTACTTTCCACATTTCCCTTGGATTTTTCCGTGTAAGAGGCCCGCCTTTCTAGCCTGGCAAAATGGAGTTCAAGGAACGCATTGAAATACATCGAGCAAAGTTGGAGCAAAATCTAGATGTAGAGAAACTCTACCCACTGCTCCAGCAGTATAAAGCTATCACTTCTGAGGATTTATCCCTCATTGAAGCACAGCCCACTAAACCATCCAGGGTTGGCAAGCTGTTGGACATCCTGCTATCCAAAGATAGCGCTGCTTTGCAAAGCTTCTATTTAGCCCTTCAAAAGATGTATGAGCACATTTTGACAGAAATGTTCATTGAACCTCATTTTACTACCAGTAGAGAGGCACAAGGTAAGATTTTCTGCTTCTGTGTGATAGGACCTTAACTTAGTTAATTTTTATTTGGTCTCTTAATGACATTTTTATGATTAAGTACACGGGTAAAGGTAAAGGCCTTTTTTTTTTCTTCTATGTTCAGTTTTATTTTGTAATAATTTGTTCTTAGATTGGCTTTGTTTTTCACTTTGTTGCTTTTGTTACTGTTTTGTTACTGGGGAGGGGGGGTTTGTCCCTCAGAAAAACAAAACTACATTTTTAAGAATGTCCATGTATCGGGTGAGTCAAAAAACACCAACTGCCCATACTTTGAGATGCTATTATGGAAAAAGTAATGGGTTGTTAGAACCTGAATTTTCATCTCACTGAACTACAACATATATTTTGTAAAGTCTTTTAATATTTCATTATAGGGCATTGCAACAAAAGTAAGATATTGCGATTTAGCTTTGCCGTGTCAAAAAAGGCAGTATCAAGCTGAGGAGATGGCCCAGTCACAGAATATGCATCTCATATTTCACATTTAAACAGTGATACAATAACTCATGATAGGCTCTTGCTTTTGATATTAAAATTTATCAAATTGTTCATACTTGCATCCAGTCTAATATTTCGTGGGTCTCGATTTAGATCTAGATCTAGCAGACAAAGCTGCTATCTCTTCTCATGAGTTTTGTCACAGCCTTTTGACAAAACCAGCAAAAAATTCATTAAAATTGAATGGAAGTTAAGTGTAGTTTGTATGCCTTAGTTTTACCGGACTAATAGTAGGATCTTATTTTTTACTTTGTTGCAGTGTACAATATAGGAATCAGATTAAGATCTAGATCTTTGAAGTAGTTGAGAAATTCTAGTTTAATGGTGATCCTATTGAGTATTTGGCCCATTAAACTGTAAGAAGCTTTTTCTTCCAAAATCCTGATATTGCTCTTTTTGAGAAACCTTTGAATTTATTCCTGTAACTTAAAAACTGTTAAGTTTAAATTTATGAAATTTTGTATGCTCATGCAATGATAATTTTCCGATAAGCAGGCTAAATTTCAGTGTAATACGTGCTTTAATTTTAGATTTATGTAGTGCTAAAGTACAGGCAGGGTGGGTTTTTTTACGCAGTGGCTAGTTGCACGAGGTCGGGTGGGTAGCATTTGGCTACTCGAACAAAACCGGTGGATTAGCCTGCTTGACGTTATTGGCCTGTGGGGATTTTTGAGTGTGGTTCGTTAAATCACAATGATCAATCTCAGGAGATTCAGTCACACACTTTATAGTAGGCAAATCTAATAAAATCTAGACCAGTCAAATGCTAATCCAAGTCCTTAGGATTTGCCAAATCCAACTTCTTTCTTCTTCTTATCTCTTGTTCTTTTTCTCTTCAGTCTTATTCTTGTTCTTCTTTTCTCCCTTTGTTCCTGTTCTTGTTTTTGTTCTTCCTCTTGTTGTTTTTGGTTTGTTTTGTTTTGTTTTTGTTTGTTTTTTTTGTTTTTGGTCATGTTGTTTTTCTACTTGTTCTCTGTTCTTCTTCTTCTTCTTCTTCTTCTTCTTCTTCTTCTTCTTCTTCTTCTTCTTCTTCTTTTTCTGTCCACCTGCCTGTCTGTCTGCCTGTCTCTCTCACTAATCTTCGATCTATCTACCTCAGCCTGTTTGTTTGTTTGTCTGTTTGTAGGTCTGCCTGTCTCTGCCTCTCTTTTTTTTCTTTCTTGGTATAACATTTTTGATGCACACAGAGTTGCTTGTCGTTTCCCTTGAAATTGCTATTGCTTTTATAGATACTGTACGTGGATAAAGTCGACTAGCGCCCTCTCAGAAATCCCCACGGGCCAATAGCATCAGGCTAGTCAACCGATTTCGTTCGAGTAGCAAAACGCTACCCACCCAACCTTGGATGGCTAGCACCAGCCTGTTTCATTGACTAAGTCATTACTTTTTATGCATTTCTCTGCATATTATCTTCTTGTTTCTAGATCTAGATTCATACCCAATAATCATCTGTACACTACCCGCCCGATTTCATACGACTAGCAAAATGCCACCCATCCGATTTTGTGCAACTAGCAAAATGCTTGCCACTCGACCTCATGCGACTAGCACCGGCCTTTTTTTTACTCACCCGATATATTATGGTCATTCAAGTATTTTAGGTATGTAATTATCTTACAGGTTGACTCAGTCTTTTTCTGTATGTTACGGCTTTGGTGTTGAATTGTCATATCAGAGACAAATCTCCTTTTTTTCTTTTCTCTTTAAAACTCTTTCTTCTGGTTAGATAGATCTTGTCATACAGTTATAATATAGATAATCATAACATTCACTGACTAGGTAATTCTTCTCTTTCAGAGTCTTTTTCAGCATCCCTTACTTCAGACTCAGAGGATGATGGCATGAGAGGCAGAGTGGCTGGTTCGTGTTGCATATATCTTTTTTCCCCTAAGTATTCATTGTGCATTTTAAACAACAAGTGGCAGAACACTTGGCAGTTTTGCCCACCTTGTTGCATGCTCTCTGTCCATGCATTTGGTTTTGTTACAATTAAATTAACAGCTCATGATTCTGAGGTATGGCCCATTGCCAGAAAGCTGGATGGAATATTGTAAAGTGAAACATTGTTGCTAATCTGGAAATTATTATTCCTCAAAGGAGCGGGGATGGGATGCCTGTATCCATGAAAGAACCTATTATGAACAATTGAGCAAAGTTTAGGCAAATTAATTGAATATCTGAAACATGCTGATACAATGAATGAATTCCAGAGCATTCTTTTTTGTAAAGCCCTATCTTGATATAATATTTGATTAATTATTTGGGCAAAGAGAGCTCTTTTCATCAAAACGTTTTGAAGTACAAATTTTCTTCAGTGCTAAAAACACCTACATCATTGTTTGCTCTTGCAAATTTTGTTTACTTCCTCTGAAATGTTGTAGTGTGTTAATTACCAACTGTATGACTATGTGACAGAAATGTCAACTGACAATATGTAATGTCCCTATGTTTGATTCTTAGACACAAGAGCCAATGATTTTGTTCAGCGATCAAAAGCAGCAAATGTGACCACAACTCATCAGTATGATCCCAACAGCACAATGAGTGGCAGTTTTCCAACCTTCAGGTGTGTAAGAAACTAGACACTCAGAAATTTTTAATTTAAGTTACTGACTTTTGTGTATGAATTAACCCTACATTTTCTTTTCCTTTCTATGAGTTAAAACATGTCTTGGCCAATGCTTAGTTTTCAGTCTAATGTCATTGTGGATGTGTTGCATACTGTTAAATTTCTATCCCATGTTTTCCTCAGTGAACACTTGAGTCCCTTATCTGTGAGTGGGGGTCCAGAATATTCACCCATTGTGAAGTCTCCTGACATGGGCAAGTCAGGGACACATGAACAAGGATATGGTTGGTTCTTTAAGCAGTTCGAATGGGCATTTCATGAGTTGAAGGTCTTGAAGCAACAAAATGCTGAGATGATGGGCATGAGAGAACGTTATGACCAGGTATGTTCTCTAGTTAACAATCATGGATTGAGAAGTAAGATGTCTTGCTAAAAGTACTTAATCTTTCCAAATGAAGTCCTGGACCTGGTATTTGGTTGTATTGCAATATCTAAGGCTCATTTTTGATTATTAAAAAAGGCCACTGAAAAGATGCTTCCACGGCATAGTCAGTTCCTGTCATTTCTTCTGTTATGTCATCTGTGACAACTTTCCAAGCCTTAGTATATCAGTGCATTTGAAGGGCATCAGGCTCAAAATCCTTGCCAAAATCATGCAGAGCGTTTTAAAATGGGTGACCTGCTTTGCCATTAATTTCTAATTGTGACAAGTTAATAGAAGGAGAAGAGAATGACATATCTGCTGTGAGTATTTTTTTTTGTGGTCAGAAAATTTAAGCAGGACAGAATAATAGATAATAAGAAAGGTATCTGCTGATTGGACTCATTGATGTTTCACATCTTTTTTGCTCTAATGTTGGATTATACTACAAAAGAGTTGTAAAACTTGACTTCATCCTAGCTTTTTTATTACCCATTATTGCTTGCTCTCCCTGTTTACAGCAAACATGTACAGTAAACATTTTGGTATGATAAACTATATTATACCCTAAAACTGCTGCAGATACATTGTGAACAATATTTTACCAGTCTGTCGGTTAGAGCTATTAAATGTCAGCAAGGTTAGTGGTGAAAGGTTTCATTTTAGTTAGTGAGACTGAAATTGAGAGCCCTGGTGGAATTATTACAGCACATCTTTAAGACAAAAAGAGTAACCAAAAGCATATATGCCTGGTGGTCAGGTTATTGGGAATCAATACAGTCTTTAGGTCATCACTATTTTTAGCATATGTGTGAGGTCATAGGTCAGAAGGATAGGCCAGTCTTCTAAATCAATATTTTTTTAAGAAGGAAGAGTATGTGGTGTTGTTAATGAATTGTTGGCATCGAAAATGTAAAATGTCTTTTGTAAATGGATGAAAAATTGTTATCCTTTATGTTTACCACAAATTTTTCATTACCTGCATGTGTCATACCTATCCTTCATTTAACATGACTCTACACAAAATTACTTTTGGAAGTGTAATATTGCTAAGGCTTTGGTCCTTTCACCATTGCCACAAACCGTGTATGCTTTTTTTTTATTTTGATAGGTTTTCTATTTGTTGTTTTGTTTGTTTGTTTCTCAACCCTTCGATAAAGAACACATGTTACATCTGCTATTGATTTTTTGATGGATGTTTGTAAACAGTAAAGATACCATGCTGGTATGATATGTCAGGTCTGAAGTTGTATTTGTTGGCTTTTTTTTGTTTTGTTTTGTTTTTTGTTGTATTTTTTTTCATTTTGTTGGGTTTCTTTAAGGTATCAGTTCAGATTGTTTTGTTGTTTTTATTTTTTGTTTTGTTTCTGCTTGTTTTTTGTTATGTTTGATATTTCTTTCTACACTTTTGTTTTGAATTTTATTTTGTTTGTTGTATTTATATCACATCATTTTTCAGTCAGTAATTTTATAGTTTGGGGGGAGAGGGGTTGCTTTGAGGGATGAGTGTTATATTTGTGGGGCTTAGCTTTTATTTTCACATGTTCATATATTTTATTTTCTTTCCTATTTTCTTTCAGCATTCAGAGTTTAAATTTTAAACTTTTTTTACTTAATCTGTCCTGTCAGCATGTTGAAAGTTAAAAATGGAGTGTCTTTCAACTTATCATTATAATGTGACTGTGTCTCTAGTAGTTTAGCATCACAAACACTGACAGTTTGTCTCTTTTTTTTTTTTCTTTTTTTTAAGTAGATTAACAGCTTTTATTTTTATTAACCTCATAGACTAGAGATAAAATTTTCAGGCTTTTTTGGGGTTAGGGGTTGCTGCGAGAAATGAGTTTTATTTGTGGTGCTTACTTTTTATTGTTGATGCATTAAATATTTTTTATCCCGTTTCCGTTATTTAGTCATGGTTTTTACTTTTAAAAGATGTGTGCATGCGTGGAAAGAGAGAGAGAGAGAGAGAGAGAGAGAGAGAGAGAGAGAGAGAGAGAGAGAGAGAGAGAGGTGCAGAGAGTGAGAGAGAGAGACAGAGAGAGAGAGAGAGTTTATGTAGTCTGTATTAATAATTACCCGTTTCGTTTTATTGATGTAACTTTGATATCGTAAATATCATCTGTTACATATGGCAATAAACGTTCAATTCAATTCAATTATCTATCTGTCCTGTCAAAAAGTAGAATCATACTATCATGGAGCTCATTATCATGTAACAAATGTCTCTCATCAAGAAAATGCTAACTAATAAAAGATCGGAAACACTTTTGATTTGTCTCTTTATAAAATAGTGGCTGAAAATTTTATTGATTTTTTACAAATATATATAAAGGGATAGAATTTTGCATCCATAAGAAGAAATATCACAAAATACATAATAATAATAATTCACACTTTTATAGCGCCTTCCCTCTTTAGAGCTCACGGCGCTTAACAAGATACACTATATATAGAAATAATAATATTTTACATGCATATACATTATTCATGGCAACATAACATCTGTATAAGATTAAGGATTTAAAATTGTCTCTATAGAAAAACATGGATCAATTAAACATAAAAATAAGGATTGGCCTACATAGCGATATATATACATTATGAAGACGTATACGCTTCAATAAAACATTTGCTTCAATAAAACATTAATTTTCTTTTATCTCAAATACTTTTAAAATAATGTGTTTTTAGCATTAACTTGAACTTATTCAACGACTCAGCAAGCCGGACCTCGTTGGGTAAAGCATTCCAAATGGACGTGGCCTGTGACTATGGTGTGCGGTCACCGAAGATTTTGAGTTTAGTTTTAGGTTTTTGGATGGATATTTTAGCGGATGAACGTAACGGTCTAATGGGCGTGTACTTTGAAATTATTTGTTTTAAGTAAATCAGAAAAGTAGGATCATGTAGGCATTGGTATGCAATAGTTGTAATTTTGTAATCAATTCTTGTTTGTATTGGTAAACAGTGTAAATCTTTTAGAATCGGGGTGATATGTTCTCTCTTTGAAATGGACTTTACAAGTCTAGCGGCATGATTTTGAATTTGTTGTAATATGTTTATTTGCTTCAACGAAAGTCCAGCTTGCAAAGAGTCGCAGTAGTCAAGTCTTGACAAGATAAAAGAATATATTAATTTATTTGGGACTTCCCCTGAAATGTACTTTCTGATGTGTGAAATTTTTGTAATTCTGTTTAACACAATTTCCTTAACTGTGAAATGTTACTTTCCATGGATAAATCAGAGTCTAAAATTACGCCTGAACTTCTGACTTTGTCTGCAACTTGTATAGTTTCTCCACATATACTAACAGTTTTTATGCCAGCAGATTCTACTTTTGATTTTGTTCCAACAATCATGACCTCCGTTTTAGATTCATTTATTGTTAATTTGTTGCAAGTCATCCAGGAAGAGACTTCAGTTAGACATTTATCAAGGGAGGTAAAGACAGAGGGAAGTTCTGAAATTTCAGCAGATTTATATAATTGATTATCGTCAGCATAGATGTGGTTATTGAAATAGAAGTCATTTGTTATTTTATGTACAGGCTGAAAATACGTAGAGAACAGGCTTGGACCAAGCACAGAGCCCTGGGGTACACCAATACTGAGATAGGAGAATTCTGACTGTTTCTCTTGGATAGATTCTCATTGTTTTCTGCCGCTAATGTATGAACTAAACCAATAGAGAATGATACCTTTAATGCCGAAAGAAAGATTTAAGCCTTTTAATAAGATTTCTTGGTCAGATGTATCAAAAGCTGATGAGAGGTCAAACAGGGCTAAAAATGATACTTTTCCTTTATTAGTGGCATTAAGGAGATCTGATTGTACTTTAAAAAGAGCAGTTTCGGTGCTGTGCTTTCTTTTGTATGCTGATTGAAAAATTCCTTTTAGATTATTTTCATTCAAATGTTTGTCCAATTGACTGAGTACAATTTTTTCTAATATTTTAGAAAGAAATGGCAAACTGGACACTGGTCGATAGCTTTTCAACTTATTTTGATTCAAAATAACAGAGGTCAACAACCTTTTTTAAATCCCTTTATAATCTTGCCCTATGACACCTGACCCACTTAATCCATGCAAAACCCAATCCTCGCACGTTGCACTCTTCGAACAACACCACCCTGTAAGTCATGCTGAAGAAAAAAATCTTAGTCCCATTGTTCACACTATAAGTCATCCCCATGAAAAATCTTAGTCCTAGGTGACCGATCATTTGAATTTTATGGCCCTAAACTCTGGAACTGTTTGCCTAGATTGACTAAGGAAAAGGAAGATATAACATCTTTTAAATCATCGCTTAATACATTTTTTTTAACTTCATTTCATAAATACATATTGATTTTCATTACAATTATTATATCATTCAGATCTATTTGGTATTTTTACTCTCATTGTTGCTGAATGAGACATCCACTCATATGTAGTGTTCTTATATTGTATTTGTCACTGCCTTCTGTAAAGCACTTTGAGATGCTTGACATGGAAAGCGCTATACAAATGTATTATTATTATTATTATTATTATTATTATTATTATTATTATTATTATTATTATAGGTCTCATTTTGACGATTGAAAGACATACAATTTTATATCTTCTTCCTTCTTTTCAGACTTTATTTACATTTGTTGAACTTTGCTCACAATATACCTTTTCTATGTCTTTTGTCTTAGGTTTCAAAAGAGGCAGAACATTTGCGTGGTTTGTGTAAGTCAAAGAATCAGCTTCTTCAACAAACCACAGCTGAACTTCATTCTTTGAAAACCCAGCAAGGAGAGCTTCTCTTGGAGAAAACACAGTTACTGGATGAGATTACTGCTCTGCAGAAATTAAGAGCAGAAGACAAATTAGAATTGTCTGAGCTGAGACATCAGCAACGAAAGGTAATGTTTTCATAAAGTAATAATCGCTTCAGAGCTTTACTTAGGTTTTCCTCCTGCTGCACGATTAACGTATGGCTATCACCAGAGTTCTACGTTGTGATCACTGTGTCAAGTACTTTTCCAGGTTCACAAATCCCTTGTCTGTATCTTTCCTTTTATTTTTTACCAACAGATCAAATCTATATATCTCTCAATTTAGGCCCACCTCTTCATCTCAAATCCTCTCTCAAGTTTGTAAGCTGTGTCGTATTGGCAGGGTATTGGAGTAATTAATGCCTTTTGCGCGTCATTACTTTTTACCATTGTTTTTTCTTTTCTTTCTGTTGTCCTTGATTTGTTATCCATGCTAATGTTGTTTCTTCCCTCCTACCCTCTCCCCACTTGGACATGACTTTTGCTAATTACATAGCAAAAATCTAATCGCTAGTGCTGAGTGAGAATCCAAACTAAGATTTGGATAACCAGTTATCTTTTCTGACTTGGATATCCAGTTTTTAGGTCTGACCTATTTCAACTTGGACTTGGACGATTTTGACTTGCTATCACTATCTAGATCAACAGGCATAAACCAAATCTAAGTAAAAGCAGCTGAACCCTCCCCAGCCTCTCCCTTTTCTCCCTGTCTTCAACTTTCTCACATGTGTGGCGAAGAGCAGACCCATAGTTACAGCTATTAGGCCATATAGCATAGGCCTTATATATTGTGCATGCTGGGACAAAGCTCTCTCTCACTCTCCAGCATGAACAATCCAAATCATGGAACCAAATCAGTGACTTGGTTTCAGATCTAGATCACAATGGTCATCCAAATCATGAAACCAAATCAGTGAGTTGATTTCAGATCTGGATCACGTTGTTCATGCCACGACTTGAAATCCAGGTCAAGATCCAGTTATCTAGTTATTTAAATCTGGGTAACCCGGATAACCAGTTCTTCGCCAACCAAGTCTGCCCAGCACTGCTAACATCACAGTGATGTCTCCTGGCCAAGATTTCTAGATAATTTGTTTAATGTATATGAGCGTGATAAAACATATAAGAACTGTACGCATAAAGAAGGGAATGGGAATGTAGTAATGGCCATAGAACTAGTATGTTATTAGTTCTGGTTAGATGAATTTAATATCTTGTGGAAAATGATATAGAGTGATGATTAAGAAGGCTTTATTTATGAAGCCAAATCAACATTTCAGCTTCTACCTCCACAGAAGGAATCTTATTATAAAAGAAACAAAAAACAAGCAAACAAAAAACCACTTTGCCATTTGATTTTTAAATCTGATATATAGAATTGTTCTTGCAATGATTTTACCTTTGATTTTATTCCAGGTGGTCATGGAGGAAAATGCAACCAATGGAATGGCTGAAATGTATGCAGCAACCCTGGACAAATATGAGACCTTGCGGAAAGATTTTGATGCCCTACGTGAGCAGTATGCAGAACTCGGTGCCTCACGAAGTTCAGCAATATCTCGAATTGAGACATTAACGGAAGAAAATTCCAATTTTGCTTCACAGGTAGATGAATTGCGGACTAAGACTGAAGTGTTGTCACAGGAGAGAAATGGATTAAAACAACAGTGTACCAATGCAATTAGAGAGTGGAATCAGGTGAGTGTAGCAATATCGTACACTCCAACCCCATTTCAGACTTTAATATTTCAGCCCCTTTTCAAACTTGGCAGGCATCTCCACAATATGAAACTGTCCTGCATTTTCTATTGCCTATCTCATCATCCTTCAATTGTCTCTTTCTTATTTTGAATAGATTTACAGTGACCCTGGAACTAACGACCTTATCTTCATGCTTGTTTTAGGAAATGATTGTCTCTCTTTATAAATATGAAAAATCAATGTCAAATCAGAAGTAAGTTTTTTTGCTTGTTTGTTTTTTCAAAACTGACCTGGAGAAAATCTTTTGTCATAAATATTAAGTTTAGACCTAATGCAGACCTGTAAATTCGTAGCCAATTGTCGGATTTCCGCCAAAAGAGACTTTGTCATTAAATTAAAAAAGAAAAAACAGAAAACAGAAACAAAACCAAAAGAATACAAAAATGTAAACCAACGAAGACGATTTTTTGGTCGCCCCATCAAGTTTACGTCTAAATACACCGATTTAACCTACCCCTACA